>VMBQ01000529.1:32163-63282 GCA_007657795.1 Dreissena rostriformis | reverse complement strand
CATATATATATATATATATATATATGAGAAATAATTATTTATGAGAAAGAACTTATTTATTCCTTGCCAGTATAACTATGATATAGCAGTAGATGTGACACACACGTACAAAACCAGTTTGAAATTGTTACAATCGTTTTGGTGATAATGTGTATATTTTAATAGTCATGCCAACACATTTACATCCAATTTTTTTTTTTTAAACAAGAGCTGTCTCCGAAGGATGACACATGCCCCCGAAGATGATCTGATAATTGGAAGATGCTTTGATGGAAACATTAGGTTAAAACAGGCTATTAAAATATTTTCATGAAGTTTGGTGACGATCCGATGACAATTACTTGAGTAATTGAGCGGAAACGCAATTTTTTTATGATTCAAGGGCCGTTACTCAGAAGTGCCTGGGTTAATGTGGCTGATTATCGAACTTAACCTAGATTTTATTGCCTTACACATTTTTATGAAGTTTGGTGAATATCCGATGACCATTGCTTGAGTTATTGAGCGGAAACGAGAAAAAAAAATCGATGATTCAAGGGCCGTTACTCAGGAGTGTCTTTGTCATTTGGCTGATTATCGAACCTGGCCTAGATCTTATAAACTTACACATTTTCATGAAGTGTGGCGAAGATCCGTTGACATTTGCTCGAGTTATTGAGCGGAAACGAGAAAGAAACGCAATTTTTTGATGCTTCAAGGGCCGTAACTCAGAAGTGCCTAGGTCAATTTGAATGATTATCAAACTTGACCTAGATGTTATTGCCTTTCACATCTGATGACAATTGCTTGACTTATTGAGTGGAAACTAATCCGGACAGACGGACGGACGGACTAACTAACTAACGGACGGACGGTACAATTTTAATATGCCCCAAGAACCGCTGGTTTGGGGGCATAAAAACGTATACGTATATTATCATCACAATTTGGTGCATACAAGGCATTTTAACAATTTCTTACCACAGACATCATATCATTACTTGCAAGAGATAGGTCAAAGTTAAGCTTAGCTTTCTGATCTATTACGATTGTTTTGTCAGTTAATTCAAAATAATGGATAGTTTTACATCTGATATGGTTGATAAATGTCGTTTTTTATCATTTCATCACGAATGATGGTCCGTAGCTCCGACATGTTATTCTTCATATACCGGTTTATTGATATGGGAACATGATCTCAAAAAGATAAACGTTTGCCCTATGTGTACTCACCATCCTAGAGATGATAATAATAAGGCGATACTTGTTTTCGAGGTTTTTCGGAGTAGCTGTCCAAGAATTGTGTGACCAAGATTTATTGCGATAGTTACATTCAGCGGAACACTGACTGCTTATAAAATTGCGCAAATGTTAATGTTCAATGTAATGCAAACTTACAACAACGGTTTAATTTATTTATTAATTATTTTAAAGATTGTATGTTAAAATCATAATAATATATGTGTTTATAGAAACAAATTTATGTTTATATAGCCGATCAAAATGACACTGTCAAAGTAATTGCTATGATACAAATCACCGGTTTGGAAGTATAAAGTATTATCAACGCGTATTTCCTATTACTAAGTGTCTTTTTACAGACATTGCTTTGTTTCTATGTTTTAAAGATCACATCTGAGAACATTCGGGAAATAACGTATTACTTTTCCCAAAATTGTTCATATATCTGCGTATGCACGCTATTTTTTCAGAATAAACATTTGATAGTTTAAGGCCTGAACAACACGACCTGGATATAAATAATACGTGTGTCAGAACTGATAACCTATGACAGATAAGGCTACACATGTCAGACGAACCTCAAAAACAGTGAAACTACAGCTCTTGTGGCTTTCGCAATAAATTCGCACAACAGGAACAATGTCGTCCATGTCAATGATTGTCTTAGGGCTTATTGCCTTACATGTGAGAAAGGGAGGTGGTGCTGCCTTTCAAACCCAGCTAGAGATGGAATTAGGTGAGTGTATTGTACATATGGCGCATTACAGACCGAAAATATCAAGTACATGCGGCATCATGTGCTTGTGTAAAGATATTGATTCCAAACCAAATACTTACAATGTTTTTCTTTTAGTTCATGGACGCCCGATTATCTACTGCCTGTACGGAACTATGAAGTTGGCCATAAATAGTACATTCTTCGACCTTGGGACTTGCGTTCACTGTTCCTGTAATCACAATGGATTATCTTGCTATACAGGGTAAGAAATAATAATGCTAATGTTAACGCAGATAAACTATAGCCCGGATTAAATGAGACAACACAAACCGTAAAAACCCTTTCTCTCTATCTGGCGCAACTGGAGTTTCACTTTGTATTTATAGAGAATAGTATGTGAGTTTTGGATAAAGAACAAGTTTATCATGCGAGGCTAATAACCTTGGTAGCGCTACCATGGTTCGTACCGAGCATGATAAACTTGATCTTTATCCAAAACTCATGTAATATTCTATTTATCCTATTATTTACTCCTTTTTTTTCCATTAATAATTTTCAGATATCGCATGTTTTGACGATTTTGTTCTTGCGTAGTTGACAAAAACAGATTCTCCATTTTTGGGAAAAAACCAAACATTATCTAAAAATAGCGATAGTACCGGGATATAGCTCAAGTTTATACGATTGTTGTTATACTATCGATTTTCATCTGGTGATAGGATAAATAAGAAGCACATTCTGACGATACTTAATCCCTGTACATCTTGTAGGCATAGTGTAAAGACCAAATGTTATAAGATTATTGCTAAATTGCTTATGTAAAAAATATTAAATTTTATCAGGTTCTATGTTAAGTATGTTATTCTAAATAACTAACATACATCGCATTATAAATGCTTCACATCCTACGTATGTTTGTTTAATCAAATACAATAAATATGCACGCGCTTATATTTTTACTAAACATATATAGTAAATATTGTTTATTAAGAACACCTTGTACGCGATACATGTTTTATATATAATGCACAAAATGATCGTTATAATCTAAATTGATTTTTTACAGTCCGATCAAGGATTAAAATAATACGAATTTGTGTTACATTTTCTGTAATCGGTGTAGGTCCAGCGTCATACTAAACCAAGAAAAACCATCGGAATGCAAGGTAATATATGTTGCATGCGAGCCGATTTGGGTGATGAACTCGAACGAGATGATTGACTGTCCGCCGCACCTCATCCCTGCGCATGGTATGATTGGCAAATGAAAACAACAGCTTCAAGATACGTACTATAAACGCTGCTTCATCAAATGATTTATTTTATAAAGTGTTCTCCTGTGTGCAGTTAAAGTTTTACTGGTATTTTGTTTCTTAAAATATTCATCCAACTTCTGTTGAAATAAAGTGAACAAACACTATCAGAAATTTATTATGTTGTATTTAACAGGTCTGTCCACAGTTCTATATACTATATATGAGGGTTAATAGTTTGAAGTAAACATATCGATGAGAAACAATCGATACTGGATACTGATATAAAGGTCACCGAACAATGCCCTGTCCGAACCCGCCGATTTAACATACGTGAAATGCCCCGCGTGTTTTCACAGAATTATCATAGTAAGGCAAGACACGCGACTTATTAAATTGAATGTATAACACACTACAAAGCCATTTTTATAAGATCAAAAATATTACACTTATAATGACATGGAAATAAATACATACATAAATAATGACCGCACGCTGGTTTCTGGAGGACTATTTTGGTGCTCTTTAAAGCATGCAGAAATGTCAGGGAATTGTTATTGGTCAGTTTTGGAAAGTCGATACCTACACAGCGGAAAATCGATCTAACGACCCTAAAAACGTGACTTAATTAACCATACGCGTGAATGGGGTACTACGATGAGGAAATTAAGTTGCACTCGCCATAGGTATGTCAATTAAGTTACGCATGCTTACTCGAATAGTTATTTGTTTAATTGTAAATACTTACAAAGGACAATTGGTATTCTGAATTAGATAAGTTTCTTAGACAAGAGAGGCATTTAGTTATTTAACAGAAACGTTCTCTAATTGCACAATTCAGAATCGCGTTATATAGCATTACCTATGCCACTCGACTTATACTTACTCTTGGCACAATTGTCTTGTGTACCGCTACGTTTGTATAATACACAATTCGATATGTTATTTTTTCAAAAGCAGAAAATTCAAACCCCGAGCAGAAGTTGAACTCACGGCTTAATAAAGTCATGCGAACAAATAACACTGTGTAGCGCTTGAAACAAGTGCGTTGTCATGCTTTATATTGAATTACAGTCCTGCATTGGCATAGCTGGCTAAGATCACTTGAGAGCTTGATTGTTGAGACGATTGTAAAGCGAGATCATTCTATTCCCAATGCAAGCTAACAGCTATGGTTAAATGTCAACAAATAACGTGTGCATACCCTTGGGATTTACATTAATATAATATTTTACACAAGTTGTTGAAACTTAGTCATGAAGACTGATGATAATATTAAATACTATTACGTTTTGCGCGTCATTAACAGAATGTTATATTCATTCACATAATCAAATTACTATTTTATATAACTTACAAAAGCGCCCTATCAATAGCAATTACCTCCAATTCGCTGTGTGCTTGTCGATCAAAACATACAAATGTTCAAATGTCTGCCTCCTTTTGAAAGTTTTCAATAATTTGTGAATATTTATGAACTTTTTGTTCATATTGATTTATATTTGGAATGTGTGTTATTCTGCGAGGCAATCGCTATAAACAATACTGTCATTTGGTCCTCATTTCACTCTAAGGTCCAAAAAGTTTGCACAGCACTATCAGAGTCACTCACCCATTATCTTAATTGCCCCGTTATTAGCTTTTAAAAACCATAACAGGTTCTTAAAATTGTGCAGTGCCAACAAATTGTCAAAATAATATTAATGTGGACGTATTGTATTTAAAAACGCGGCATGACATGGCAAATTGTTCACAGATTTGGCATGTTTCGAAGTGTGTCATTAAATGCTTTAAACTGGTAATGAAAACATCAGGACAAAATATTCCAAGTATTAAACAAGAAAAAGAAAGAAAAAAAAAGAAAGAAAAAAAAGTAATCCACACCTGGGCTCGAACGACTGACTCTTGTGGCAATTCTCGTTATGTCACAAACTATAACGATAACAACAGATCTCTCCAAATTATTCAATCGTTTCGCGTGTGTAATTTTCAGGATTTAAATCGTCAAAAGATGCATATAATGGATATTTAAGAGCATGGTTAATTTTCAGTATTACTGTTTCCTCTCAAATATCATAACTACAACGAAAATTTGCAAATCTGATACAATTTTGTGCAATTTTGTCAATTAACAAAAACGTGATCAAGTCCCTTTAAAGACCACTCAATTCATCTTTGCCCTGGGACTCCAGTGTAGCGACGATTGAGAAGGAAAGAAGACCATGAATCCAAGGTGTATGAAGTATTTATGTTTATAAATAGAAATATTGTGTTATGAAATGCTAACATTGTTTAATGGTTAACACAAAACGAGTATCAAAGAAAGTAAATTGTAAATAATTACTGAGAACATTTATGTCATGTTTGCCATTCCGTTTTAGTCAGAAACGACGGAATCAATTTGCCGTCGCCATCACAAAATCTTTTACTAAGATGGCAGTCAATAAATCACTTCAGGTTTGGTTTGATTTATTGCAGTCTGTCAGATCTATCAATAAATATCTTCTCATCTTGTCACATGTATCCATTTTCCTCGATTTCTCTCGCGATCAATTACCTGATTCAATTAAGCAACTCGAGATGATCAAGTAATGGACCAGTGATCCCGTAATCGGCCTCTGACAAAGGACTTGCTTTTTCAGCGATGGTCCATCATAAACGATTCGGCAACATTGTTAATGAACCGATATTGAGGCCTAGATATTAGCTTCGTATGACTGTAAAGGCCGTGATAAAAGGATTAACAAAATAACTTATATTTACTCTCGCAAAAGAAATATAACATGTATTTTTACCACAAATGCAAGCACTATTTGAACCAGAAAATACAAATTGTGTTTGCACTACTTTTTGCACAAGCAAAGTAAATATTATGTGCACTAGCAAAAGAAATGCGTTTTGCGCTTGCAAAAGAAATACTATTTGCGATAGCAAAAAAAAAAATTCTTTGCAATAGCTAAAAATATAATTTACGACAGCAAACAAAAAAAAATAAAATTTTAGCAAGCAAAAAATACTATTACCACTAGCGAAATAAAAACTATTTTCAAAGGCAAAAAAAACGTGTTGAACAAAAAACAAATACTGAGTGCCACAGCAAAAGAAATACCATTTTCTCTGGAAAAATAAATGCTTATTGTACTAACCAAAGAAAAGATATTTGGACTAAAAACAATTGATACTATTTACCGGGAAACTAGTAAACGCATTTGAATATAATTGTCTGTGTTAAAGCACCATTGCGTGCGCGGCTTGTGTTGTATGGTCTTGATCGCAGCTCCGAAAAATACATCGGCCTTATTTTATGTTTAAAGAATAACATCAAGTTGTATTAACAACATCTATTCGTCTTAGAAGTAGATGGCAAAGTAATTTCCGGAAACACAGTTACTCAATCGAACCTGGAGAAATGTGTTTTTTAAAAACACATGTCATCAGACAAATTGGAAAGCTTGAGTGGTTGTACGCGATTGTACCAGAATGGCATTGCTGAGTTCGACAAGGCCAGCAAGTGGTAAGTGAAGCCCAATAATTAGCAGGCATTAGTCATAGATGGTCATTGCTCTTATCTTATGCACCAATGATGAATACTGATCGACTACGTCTTGAGACAATTCTTCAGCACACGTCAATCTATTGTGTGTGGCCTATACATTTGGTACTCGGATGTTTCGCGCCCAATGTGGTTCCATCCTTGTCGTTTCGCCCTCAATTAGCGGAACAATGTTTTGTCACATATCATTATTGTGTATTTTGTTCATTGATTTGATTTAAATAAAATGTGTAATTAAAATGCACTACAATTGATGTTTGTCTTTTGTTGTTCGATGTGGTTTGAAAATATAGTAATTAAAGGTAACACAATGGATGATTACGTGTAATAAATATTGTATTATGTACGCTGTAATGCTTATGTAAAAATATTGTTTTTTCACACGAACAGTGTAATTGGTGATAATTATATAATCACCAAAGAAAGTATCCTGAATCAATCATGTAAGTATATCACGCATACATCCGACAAAGGGTAGGTGATAAAAACAATGAGCCAAAATAAGTATATATATTAATGTAAAATGCATGCAGTCATTGTAGCGGATCCGTGGTCTAGTGGTATCACACTGGCTTCACAATCCAGAGATCGCTGGTTCGATCCCCCGCTGCACCTAACCTACTAACTCGTCTTTCGCATGAGACGTTAAACCGAGATGCAGTGTACTAGGTGCTATACACCGGGCACTAAAAGACCCAGGGTCACCTCTTGAACGGGGTGTCTCCTGTATCTTGCACTATCCCCCGTAACCAACTTACACGTCTTTCTGGGGGCGATGGCCATATGGGAGACAATCCCAGCGCACTCGATAAAAAAAATATAAAAAAATGCAGTCAAACAAAATTAATTGAGAGATATATCAGTGCATAGACCTAGTGTATATTATATATATACAATATATATAATACAGAGAACTTGTAAACAACTGTATGTTAATGACTCCTTGCTTACAAATACAACTATTAATGGACTATTTCGACATAAAAAGTTTTTCGGTCACTACACTTGAATCGAAATTCATTTGATTTGTACTTTGTATATTTATTTGTTTAGGATATTAAAAGAGAATTTGTAAACAACTAATGTTTATGACTACTCACGAACGAGTACAACTAATAATGGGCTATTTCGACTGAAAATGTATGTCGGTCACTTCACTTGAATCGTAAAGGTTACGACCGCGAGGTTATTTTGATTGTAGCGAAAGATAATGATAGATAAATTGTGTTGTTCTATAATAATTTTTTTGCACTTAAATGAGCTGAATAAAAGTGAGTTTGACTGTCAGGCAATATTTGCGGTAAAGTCCCAGCTCAACGCATCTTGGTCTACGCATAAGTAGGTGTATTCTGCTCCAGATGTTCGGTAGGATTGCTGTGTTATCATTATATCCACATTGAGTACCGGTATCTATTGCAACCGCAAAACACGGAGATAAACATAGAAAAATCACGTTTGTGACTGACTGAATGTAATGTCAACGTACTATCAAGCAGTGCGTTGGGTTAGGTGAACTACTGGTATAACTCGTGTTCCAAAGGAGTGGCAATCATAGCAAGTTTAATGCCAAGTACAGAAAGGTTAACAACAAACAAAGGGTTTATTTTCTCTTGTGAGTTAACATAGCTTCCCCCCGCCAGACATGGAGTAATGTACGCTGTATCACTAACACTCTGAATGCGAACTCAACCATCCACTACCTGCGTGCTTGCGGGAAACTCTACGGACTTTTCTTAATGTTGCTTGTATGCTGTTATGTTTATGTACTGCATAAAATATATAAATAAAGAATGCTTTCATTGTCGTTTTATGTTACTAAACTACTGAAAGATCGTATGTGTTCATCGCGTTGTTTTACACTGTTATTTTACGTTATTTTATGTCAAATAAATAAATAAATATATCAAAAAATGATGTATTGTTTTTTATTTATTTTTTATTTATTTTTTTGTAACAACTCTAGACTATAAGTTTAATCATTGACATGATAAATATCCTCTTATTCAAATTAAAATTTGGGGCGAAACGACGAGGGCGGAAACGACGAGGGCGGAAACGTCATGGGGGCGAAAAAAGGATGCGAAAATACTTGGGCGCGAAACATCTGTATCAATCGTATCCATCCATAAAAGCATGGTCAACATTCAGACATTTTCAACAAACAGGTTGTTCCTATTCGAGTCATGCAAATAATTTCCATAAGAGAAAAGCGTTTGTCGATCGAATCATCTTTTTATCAACAACTACAAACGGTTTAAACTCGTTCGATTCTAAACCATAAGCCTTTTAATTGTTATTGAATTGTAATGCTTTAAGGTAGAATCGTTTCTCGTGTAAATGAAAAGTTGTGTGCACACAAGTTTCGACTCCACTGCCTTTGACTTGTTAAAGTGAACTTCGACGTTTAAGCATTGCTCATGTGTGTGACCCAATGGGAATTATAATCTGAATTTATATTTAAAAACTACCTTACAATACTTATATCAAGTTATAAGAGCAGATTTGAAAACAAGTATTTCACCTTTGCCGTGAATGTTAAAAGCAAAGGTCAAGAATGCGATGCGTTGTTTGGTCATGGGATGTTTTCAAGAATTTACCTGACAGTATCTTAACATTATTTTGTTACGAAACTAAATATATATATATATATATATTTGGCCTTGAATAACGACCTTGACTTTTGACAGACTCCAGATTTAAGGTACTTCCAGGGCTTGCATTAGCGTCGGCAAACTGAAAATCTGAGCATCCTGGCCACCGAATGTGGTTGCTTTGCACAAAGCATTTGGAGTTTCAAACAAGTTACACTTTCAAACAATACAAGAATAAAAATGAAGCATAAAATCAAGGTTTGCTTAAGGTCAGTACCTTCGTGTCTGTTAAGGTTTTACATGCAAATTCATTCAGCTAAATGGGATTATACATCACTGAATTATTTATTGCAACATTTTAAGCCTTACATTATGGAACTTCTATGATTGCTTTTAAGGAAGTCCTGGAACTTCAATAGTTGCGATTTCAAGAGTTCAGTGACATAAACTGGCAGTAATTTACTGCCAAACATCCCTTTATGAATGCCATTATTATTATTACATTGTGACCTGGTAACTTCAAGATGATAAGTGATAAAGCATTCATTTCAAATATAAATAACTATAAGTTAACTGTTCTATATATAATAGAAAGCTTTTTCTAAATTGACATTTTACAATACATTATTTACCTTTTTTTAAGTACAGAAAGATTTACCGGCAACACAAGTCAACAGTATTTGTTAAATAAAATACAATGTCACATAATTTTTCAGCCATTAAGTCATACTTTCTTAATTGTTTTGCTCACTTCACAGTCTGTTCAAAGACCCTGAGATAGTAAACGATGAACGAGAAGCTGTCATCGTTAGCTGGGATCGGATACGACACGAGGCGAGGGTCGAAGTTAGAGTCCACAACACCAATGGTTGGGATGAGAAGCTTAGCACAATCCACGAGCCCTGGTTTCGGCATTACTGCTGTGGTTTGCCTCTGCAGGAACACACACAAGTCAGGCAACCTTGTTGGAAATCCCACAATCTGTTCAGTATTTGTAAAAAAAAAAAACACAGAATTCCACTGATTTAAAGTTATGTACAGACAAATTGTCCTTAATTAAAGTGCTTATTTTTATATTCGTAACCTGGAAACTTTGAATTTAAGTGATAAATAGTTTTAAATACATTATTACCCTTTATTTCAGCACAGAAATGTTAACCGGTAACACAAGTCAACAGTATTTTTTTAATTAAAAAAACATGTCACATCATTTTTCAGCCATTAAGTCATCTTGGCTCCTTTGTTTTGCTAATTTCACAGTCTGTTCAAAGACCCTAAGATAGTAAACTATAGATGAGAACCTGTCATCGTTAGCTGGGATGGGATACGACACGAGCGTCGCACTGGTCTGCGTATGCAGGAACACCAAAAGTCATGCAACCGTGTAAGAAATCTCACAATTTGTTTAGTGTTGTTAAAAAAAAAACACGGAATTCCACCGACGTTAAAGTAATGTACAGCCAAACATTCCTTGATACAAGCGCTCATTATAACATTAGAAAACCTGGTAGCATTAAGATGTTAGTTATAAATCATGCATTTCAAATATAAATAATTATTGCTTTACTGTTTAATATATTTCATTAAATATATTATTTCCCTTTATTGAAGCACAGAAATGTTTACCAGTAACACAAGTCAACAGTATTTGTTTAATCAAATACAATCTCACATCATTTTTCAGCCATTAAATCGTCCTGCGTCCTTTGTTTTTCTAACTTTACAGTCTGTTCAAAGACCCTTAGATAGTAAACAATGGAAGAGAAGCTGTCATCGTTAGCTGGGATTGGATAGGACAAGAGACGAGGGTCGCAGTTGAAGTCCACAACACCAATGGTGAGAATAAGAAGTTTAGCACAGTCCACGTGACCTGGGTGGGGCATCACTGCACTGGTCTGCGTATGCAGGAACACACAAAAGTCAGACAACCGTGTTGGAAATCCCACAACTTGTTGTTCAGTGTTGGTAAAAAAAAAACGAAATTCAACTGTCATTTAGTAATTTACAGCCAAATTTTCCTTAATGGAAGCACTTATTTTTATATAAATAACCTGGTAACTTTAAGATGTCAGTGATAAATCATTAATTTCAAATATATAACGAATTATTGCTTCACTGTTTAATATAAACAAGGGCTGTTTGTAAAACATGCATGCCCCCTATATGGGCTATAAGTTGTAGTAGCAGCCATTGTGTGAATATGTTTTTTGTCACTGTGAACAACGGTGGTGGTGGTGGTGGTGGTGGTGGTGGTGGTGGTGGTAATGGTGGTGGTAATGGTGGTGGTGGTGGTGCATGTGCAAAGCAATATACCCCCTTTTCTTCAAAAGGGGGCATAACTAGGTAGAGATAATGCAACCTTAATTTCATTTTTGCCCGAGGTTTATTGATACAATGCATTACAAAAATGCAGTTAGACTTACATTTGGTAAAATTTAAATAAATTACAAGGGAGGCAACTGCTGTAACAAAAAGAACATGCATAAACGGTAGTTGTTTCCCTTGTTTGAACCATGCTAAATCCTTAAAATGCCTATTTCCAGTAACTGTGACCTTGACCTGTGACCTTTGACCAAGTGACCTCAAAATCAATAGGGGTCATCTGCAAGTCATGATCAATGTTCCTATGAAGTTTCATGATCCTAGGCCTAAGCGTTCTTGAGTTATCATCCGGAAACCATCTGGTGGACCGACAGACCGACAGACAGACCGACCGACATGAGCAAAGCAATATACCCCCTTTTCTTCGAAACGGGGCATAAAAATAGAAAGGTTTTGTTTCAATTGACTAAATACATTATTTCCATTTATTGAAGCACAGAAAGGTTTATCGGTCACACACGTCAACAGATTTTTTTTTAATACAAAACAAGAGATGTGTTTGTCAGATACACAATGCCACCTACTGCGCCGCTTTGAAATAAAATTTCTATTTCTCATTTGGCAGGTATAGAAATTATCTCCCTTTAAAGCTTGTTACTTCCCTTGGATTTTGTTTTTTGACCTTTGATCTTGAAGGATTACCTTGACCTTTCACCACTCAAAATGTGCAGCTCCATGAGATACAAATGCCTGCCAAATATCAAGTTGCTATCTTCAATATTGCAAAAGTTTTGGCCAATGTTAAAAGTTTTCGGACGGACACACAGACTGACAGTTCAACTGCTATATGCCACCCTACCAGGGGGCATACAAATACAATTTCATATTATTTTTCAACCATTAAGTCATCTTGTCTTCTCTGTTTTGCTAACTTCACAGTCTGTTCAAAGACCCTAAGATAGTAAATGATGGACAAGAAGCTGTCATCGTTAGCTGGGATGGGATACGACACAAGGTGAGGGTCGCAGTTAACCTAGAAACTTTCAGATTTCAGTGATAAATCATTCATTACTAATAATATAAATAATTATTGATGCACTGTATAAAATAATTAATAGATAGGGTGTTTAAATTTAATAAATACATTATTTCCCTTTTTTTGAAGCACATCAAAGTTTAACACAATTCAACAGAATATTTTTAAATAAAATACAATGTCACATCATTTTTCAGCCATTAAATCTTCCTTTCTCCTCTGTTTTGCTAACTTCACAGTCTTTTCAAAGACCCTAAGATAGTTAACAATGGATGAGAAGCTGTCATCGCTAGCTGGGATTGGGTACGACACGAGGCGGAGAGCGCAGTTAGAGCCAACCACACAAATGGTTGGAGTCAAAAGTTTAGCACAGTCCACTAGACCTTTTTTTAGACAATTTCATTATTTGTTCAGTGTTCGTTAAACAAAACACGAAATTCCACTGACTTCATGTAATTTACTTCCAAACTTTCCTTAACGCAAGCGCTTATTTTTGTATTAGTAACCTGGTAACTTTAAGATGTAAGTGATAAATCATTCATTTACATTATTAATAATTTATTGGTTTACTGTTGAATATAGTCAACAGAGTTCGTTTTTTAATTAAAAGTTAAAAATATATTATTTTCCTTTATTACAGCACAGAAAGGTTTAACACATGTCAACAGTATTTTATTAATAAAATACAATGTCATTTTATTTTTCAACCATTAAATCGTCCTGTCTCCTTTGTTTTGCTAACTTCACAGTCTGTTCAAAGACCCTAAGATAGTAAACGATGGATGAGAAGCTGTCATCGTTAGCTGGGATTGGATACGACACGAGGCGGGGGTCGCAGTTGGAGTCCACAATACCGATGGTTGGGATGAGAAGTTTAGCACAGTCAACCAGACCTGGGTGGGGCATCACTGTACTGGTCTGCGTATGCAGAAACACACACAAGTCAGGCAACCGCGTTGGAAATCCCACAATTTGTTCAGTGTTCGTAAAAACACCTGAATTCCACTGACGGCAGTGAGCGAATTCGCCGATGTGTTTGGCCATATGCTCCACGCGATGCATGGTCATTTTCCGTCTTGAGACGAAGAGAACGATACCCCCGCGATAAACAACGTGAGACAATATGTTCAGGGCGTCCTGGAAAAGTGGGACCGTTTTTTCGAGGTCAATTATGTCAATATTGCATCGAGTACCAAACAGATACGGGGTCATGTATTCATTTCTGCAGTCTTGATGATGACCGTAGTGGCATTGGGAGTCGAACATTGTTTCCAAGGAAACCAGGTCTCTGACCTGGAAGTAGTCATGATGCTCTAATGGATCTTCTGAAGAAAACAAACACACAATTATTATTTTTTTGCATTGCATACCAAAACAAAACAAGCTGAACTCTGATAAGCAGCACCTAAGTCCTTATGCATTTTTTTTTCCCAAAAATAATTTTGAAATATAACAACTTAAATAGCTCCCTATTGATACAATATTGTTGAGGACATCAGAAAGACATACTTACGTTGCTTTAGGCGATCAGTACCATTTTCCCCTTCATTTGATTGACTCAGGTTCAAAGAGTTGGACAAATATTTCTGTGCAGTTGAAAGCAATCTGGACGCAGGCAGATTTCTTGGATGACTAGCACCTGGAAATAAATAACAAAATGCTCAAAAAACGTTCAACATGTCAAATGGAATTACCCCTGTCTAGATGGAATGCCAAATTGAGAAATTTCCCACAATTCATTTTAAGAAGACATGCTCACAGTGCACCTGTATGTTCACTACCAAATGTTTGTGCTTAGGAAATTCTTTAAAACATTTAACACCTTTACGTTAACTACTTTCCACAAACAATTTTAACCGGAAAAGGACACAGCGAAACCTGTCGCCACAATGTGTCTGACAGAATCTGAATACATCCAATGCTGATCACTATCTAAAAATAGCCCATGAGAATGCCTGTGGGAAACCTATTCTTCCCAGAATCAAATTTATTAGGCAGTTGAAGAACACACTTTCCATCTCGTATCCTCTTCATAACATTTGCAATTTTTTGGCAGTCCGTTAGTAACGGTCAGAAAAATGTGTTGGACATGTGCTACTGTTTGAACAGTCTGTTGTCCGCTTTAGGAAACCTCTGTCAGATTGATAGGGTGAAAACCCAGGGTTTTTAATCTGATTTTGGGGAAAGGGCCTGGCCTTTTTTGAGGGGAAATAAATCGCGCGAAAAGCCAGATTTTGGGGGAAAAAATGACGCGAAACGCCAGATTTTGGGGGAAAATAAGGAAAATTTTAAATAATCACTTCAACATATTTTACTGTTTTTAAAACAAATTCAAGGCAACAGATAATTTAATTATGCAATATTTTGTATTTTCTACACTGGATCAGGTTAACTTATGTATTTAAAGGTTAAAAATTTCTGTCGGTGGGGAAAAAAATATCTAGGGGAAAGGGCCGAAATTCGGCGGGTCTTTCAGAAGGAAAAAAAAAAACCTGAAACCATATACACTACTGCAACCAATTTGAGAAGAATTCTTTTAACTTTCTTCAAAACTATCAAATTAATTCATTGTAAAACACAATATGCACGAAAAGGTTTTTACAAATTCACTCATTCAAAAATTAAATGTTGGTAATGTGTAACCTGAAAATGTGGAAGGTCAAAAAATCTCGCGGAAACATATGACACTCATATGACAAATTGTATAACTAACCTGGATTGGCAAAGCAAAAAAATGAAGTGTTAAAATTATATACTTACTTAGTGATTGACAAAGTATTTGCAAAGAACGACCAAATAAACGACTGCATTTTCTTGACATGTTTGCGAACATGCAAAATATTCGGACACCTTTGGTACAGTATATGCTTCAATATTGTAGTATTTTCGGTCGACTTCGGCTTGTTTTACGGTCCCAATGTTAAGGGGTGTTGCTGCAGTTTTGCTGATTTTTTTCCCTCTAATAGATTTTGTTCAAATTTACATTTAAGTCATACATACAAATACCATATGAAAAAAAAACGTAGGGTCACCGGCCTTTCTAAATTGTATTCATCATTATATAACATATACGTTTTCATTAAAACTGAAAAATCTCTAATTGCGTAAAATGATTAATAACCTATGAAATTGGCAAAATGTAGATAGTATATAACCTAAGAGACATCATATACCATTTATTTAAACCACACACTACCAATAAAATGGAGTACAAACCCCAAATTTTAAGAAATTTAAATTTTATAATTTTTATGTCACCCAAAAAACGTATTTTTTTACTTTTTTAACCACATAAATGGAATTTAAAAAAGTTCTGTGTAATAGAATTCTGCGAAACTGCTCAAATATGTTGATCAATGTGTTGTCATCATAAAACAAAAATAAAAAAGGGGGTCACCGCACTTTAAACAGAGATTTTATCTTTTAAAAATCCCTTCCCTCTATGTCAAATTTCATAATAAATACATCAATTAGGCAAACCCAAGTACCGGTACATAGATTGCTAGAAATATGCATAAACATTAGAACTGGTTTACAACTTAACTGGGATCACAACAGCTTACCAAAAGACAACAACAATAATGCAATACTTTATCACAAATATAAGACCATACAGTATCAAACTCGACCTTAATCATCAATAACTTACAGGGACTTGTTCACTGATTTCGGCATGTTTTGAAGTATGTGATTAAATGCTTTAAATTCATAAATGTTAACAATTGGACTAAAGAGCTCCAGTATAAAACAAGAATGAACTTAAAGAAAGAAAAAAAAAACGCAAAAAAAAAATAGTTAACCGCACCTGGGATCGAACCACTGCCCTTTGTATTATGAACCAACTCGGTCATATGCGATTATACTGATAATAAAAATAGTGTGTTGTGATAAAAGCATCATCGGTGTTGCTAAAATATATCCTCGGTTAAATAAACTACCGCAACACCCCTTAAAGGATTTAAATTTACGCGGTGCATGTATTTAGCGCAATGTGAAAACGTAAAATTGACCCGTTTCATGGATCATACCATGTTCTAAGCTTAAAGTTCAGTTCTTATAAGAAGCCACATGATTTACAGTACTCGTCAATTTGCTTAATTACATCTTGAGCTACATATACACAAGAACACAAGTACAAACATTGTAAACACATGCATACATAAACTGACACTGTGAACATATTGCAAACAAAGTTAAAATATTAATAGGTATGGTCATAATTAAACAATTATTATGTTAAAAAATATACATAAATAGCATATGCACAAAGCAAATCAAACACAAAGATCGGGTTAATGATCGTAAATTAATTACACATAAACCATGCAAAACACGTTTTCACAAATAAACAAAATTTACATAAATATACAGATGTACACTTTGTGCCCATGTGAGTTAACATTTGCCAATAAATATTGTAGCACGATAATCATACTTATAACCTTCGACGTTTTTTTTCATTCGGACCGTCTTTTGGAAGCCGGACCATCACTCGTGCGTGAAAACTGTGTTCTGCAGCAACAACAAGGCAGGCTAGTGTTGGCCTTTGGCCGTAGCGCTTTGACTGCTCTGTGGATGTGGCCTGCCGACAGGAATGGCAAGGCTAGGGATTGTCAAACGAACGAGTGCAGGTCAGCTCGTCTGCTTTAGGTTTTTGCATGTCCAACATAATGAACATGTCGCCAGACCGCATGAGTCCATTGAAATGCATAATCATCACACACACATAATTCACGGAGGTCTTGGAACGCAGCTGTAACAAATATAAGAAACTGAACAAAGATGTGCATAAATAAAACCGCATATATATGGTTACTTATGTCCATGTCACAAGCCAGCGACGAACGATTCAAAGACTAGACTGCTTAGCTTATCCTTGGTGGCACCGAAGACAAGCGTGTAGTCGTCTTTCGTCTTCCGTGACAAAATGCAGAAGACCAGTTTTGTCGTTCTTCTCTATAAACGCGTAGACAAACGACAGTTACACCTGCCTTTTGAATAGTCACACTCTGAGAATAATAATTGGTACAATGAAACTCCAAATTTGTAATTAGGTTTGAAATGTGTGTTTAACATTAAACATAAAAATGACATTTAAGGTTTGTTCAATGCCTAGCATTGGTCAATGCAACCCATTCGGGTTCTTCTTCTGTTGAAATACATACATAGAATTAATAACACAAGTGTATATAAACATTAACCTCACAGCATTCGAATTTAATTTTTATAAATAAGAATAAATTTGCCGGGTAAAATCTACTGTTGAGCTGATCTCTTCTGCTAATGTTTCTATGTTTTCGTGTATCTTATATTTTGTATAATGAATAATTTGTCTTAATATATTTAACTTAATAAAATATATTTATTAATAAAATACAAGTACATATGAATTCTAAAAATAGACTTCCGATGGGTGCAACATCAAGTTTACCGGTAAGTTATTTTTCCTCCATATTGTTTGTCTACTAACACGGAGCCTTGAATGGCTCTGACCTCTGTGTACTTAAACAGTTTGATTTGTGTCAAATAAGGTTCCATTATCACATTTTGGAACGGTAGAAAACACATGAACGTACAGGCTAGGATGATCCGAAATAACGGTATAGCAGGATTGGCGAGCCAGTCGGCTAACTAGATTGGTATACACAGTCGCTATGTTTGAGTCCCGGACTGGCTGCACACTTGTATCATACGGCAACATAAGGCGCAAAATCTGGGGTCTTGTAATGAGAAATTAGTTATTCATAAAAAAGTGCTCGTGTGTTCGTATTGATCAGACTTGCAATCGTTTTGATTTCCAGGACGAAAGACAATTTGGTAGAGGAGAAAATCACGGTACCGACCTAACTCGGATATGTGCATCTCTTTGTAAGCGGTCCGGATAGCTTACTTAATAGAACTCTTTCTTGTAAGGAATAGGCCCCATGTTCGAGTATCGGACTGGCTGTATATCACCGTAATCATCGCCCTTTGTACTAACAGTATTGTATCATGCATTGGGTGGTATCGAATATTGATAGTCAGTCGAATGTATTTCCGTTTTGCGCTTATTCGTGAACAATTTCGTATTGCGCACGCGCATCGAGTTCGCTTGATGTTGTCAAGTATGGAGAACTACAACGTAAGTTTTTTTTACAAATATCGTTTAGTTTTTTGTTCGTTTTACAAATTTAAGGCTGTGTCAGTTTTGATTTTAAGTATTTTATGAACAATTTAATAAATACTGATGTTGTCAGATGATTTTCAGATTAAGGAACAGATTGGCAAAGGTGCACAGGCGATTGTTTACATCGTGGAAAGACAACAGGATAAGAAGCTTTTTGTTTTGAAAAAGGTAGGATGACATTGGCAGTATAGCTAGCGCAGACATCATTATTAAACCACAATAAGTTTTATTCATAAAAACAATGCATTCAAAAGTACAAAATGTTTACTCTTAATAGGACTGGTGGTATGTAGATTAGCACTCATTTTCACAGTGTGGGCACAGAAACAGCGATTTTTTTCCTTCTTTATAAAGTACCGGTAAATGGCACTTTCCCAAAAACTACAAATTTCCCAATTGCTGTCCAAACAAATCCCAATTTAAGGTCAAAAAAATAAAAAAAATTGGCTTGAACCTAGGTAAATATAATATTGACAATTTGAAAACACTTAGTTATCAATTTTAAAGTATTTGGGAGCAAAAAATCTAATACAATTAACCAATTTGAAGTTTTCACGACTCGATTTTTCCCAATTTTGAGGTTTTGCCGACTCAATTTTTTCCAATTGGACCGGTACGGGTACTTTTCCCAATAGGACAAAAAAAACGCTGAGAAATGCTAAAAAATGTTGAGTTCCTTCCTTTACACCAATTGAAATTGTCACTGATAATTCATGTCATCTCATCTTCGTTTGTGGTCCCATCTGGGACATAGGCTGATAGTGCATGTGCCGTGATTAAATGAGGTATTTACAAACATCACCGGTAATACAGGTCCACCAGTAATTGGGGGTACACAGGATACTTCATGCCCTTTTGAGCCACTCAATATATACACCAGTACGAAATTGTCATTAAATAAACTGCACTTCATTTTATATATTTATATTCACAAATACTTCATAGATTACCAACTTTGAAATAAAATTGTGTTTATTTGTCTATAGAAAAATCTGCGAGTATTTTGTCAGAGTGTTCTATAATTAAGTGCCAAAGACATTGTTTGAAGATGCATAATAGGTATCATGAAAGTTAAACCAAACATTTGTTTTTTAGGTTGAGTGCTTCGATGAGAGTGAGGCTAACAAAGCCTTTAAAGAGGTTAGTTTAATTTTGTAATTTATAATATTTCTAAGTGGTATGAATACGCATATTAGCAATGTTGAGTTTGTAAACTACCTTCTATGTTGTATTAGTTTTTACTTGCAGAAACCAAATTACCGTGCCCATTAATATTAAGAGTATGTGCACGTCACGCTATTTGAATATTGACTGCATTGTAAATATGGAAAGATAAATATGAAAAAAACATTGTTTGCTATTTTTACAATAATATGATCAGCAAAACTATTTTCAAGAACCAGTAAACCAGAGATTAGTCTTCGAAATTAGCTTTGAAAAGTTACATGCCAGTCGGGCCAGTTACTTAGGAATGTTTACATGCCCAACATATTTTTTACATGCCGGAACTTGTTAAACCAAAATTTAACAAATCACAACATTTTAGCACTTAAATGCTACACATAGTAAAGCAGAACATTTGTTTCAATAGTAGTGAATACAAGAAATCTAATCAGTCACTAGAATAAAGGCAGTCGATCGGTACACCAGTTCTCTTGAAAAGATCGTTCTCTGGTGTCCTTGTACTGTTTCTTGGCTTCCTTTTTCTCTAAATCATTGTCAATTTTCTATTTTGGAAGTGCTTTACCCGGCTTAACCCCATCAACATACCTAAGATACTGCATTGCCTCTATGTCAACAATGAAATTTGTTGACATTGATAAAACGGAAGCGTATTACTTGATTGAAATAATCGATTCAAAGAGCATCTACTCGATCTAGAGAAACCGTCGATAAGAACTGAATATGACTGAAATGCATCGTTCAAAAACAATAACGATGACATGCGCAAGCAGGTGCGTCTTGTCAAACCAATTGAATATCATTGTTTTACAGTTTTCTGCAAGATATTTGTTTGCAAAATTGAAAAATAGATTTGCAAATATCAAGAGCAACTTACGTTTTTTTTTTATATAAACTGTCAATTGGCTTCAATAATTTACATGCCTGGCGGGCCACAAACATGAATTTTTGTATGTGCCCGCCCGTAATTTTACTCGCCACGGGCGATCGGGCGTGTGCTTATTTCGAAGACTGAGAGATCCAACAAAGATGCACATTTATTTACAGAGGGTACAATACTCTTTAAGAAGTACCTTATCCGAAGTGCCGTGTACATTCTTTTTCAGGCAACAATCTTACAGAACCTCCAGCATGTGTACGTGTCTGGATACAATGAGTTCTTTGTGCTCTGGGAACAGCAGGTACACATTCAAGAAATATTGTCATCATTTTTTAATGTTTGGTTCATAGTAGACTGTATATAGACTATAAAAACATACTAATTTAAAGTAAGTTTAATTTTTTTTTAAACTCGATGGCATCCAAATCCTTAGGCTTAAAATCTTAAGATTCATGAGTCCATTTCCTGGGTAGATCAAGTTTTTGGTGTCTTTGGAGTTGATCTTAGAACTGTGTCAAAGTGGGGATAACACTCAGGATCTCTTGATTGCCAGGCAGACACCATATCCACTATACCGCTACAACATTTCAAAATTTTATAGACCTGTTGTTTATTTTGTGAAGTCGTATTACACAATACTGGTTATCATTTAATAGTCTGGCTTAGATGTACATAGATTAGTAACAGCTCAGACAAAATAATATGACAGTCAAACCTATAATAGTAAACTTAAAAACTAATTACAGACTGGTACCAAATTGTATTGGTGCCAGTATCCGACTTTAAAATTCAGTTATTTATATTAGTTATTGATATCTTATTCCATCCTGTGACACACAGGTTTAAACAAAACTGTATAATTACAGAAAACAATTGAAGAACTCAAAATATGCAAGCATTCACAAGTGTCAGGCCAACTTGTCAGTGCTATATCTGTGTATGTGAACAAATTTAGTTTTTTGGTCTTTTTATCCCCCGCCAGAGGCGGAGGGATATTGTTTTGGCGTTGTCCGTCCGGCTGTCTGTCCGACACTTTTGTGTCCGGAGCCATATCTTGGAAGTGCTTTGGCGGATTTCATTGAAACATGGTATGAGTATATATATGGATAAGACGATGATGCACGCCAAATTGCATTGTACACCATCTGTAAATAACGGAGTTATGGCCCTTTGTATCTTGAAAAAATGCTTTTTACTATAGGCACTTTTGTGTCCGAGGCCATATCTTGGAAGTGCTTTGTCGGATTTCATTAAAACTTGGTATGAGTATATATATGGATAGGACGATGATGCACGCTAAATGGAATTGTACGCCATCTGTTAATAACGGAGTTATGACCCTTTGTATCTTGAAAAAATGCTTTTTTCTATAGGCACTTTTGTGTCCGGAGCCATATCTTGGAAGTGCTTTGGTGGATTTTATTGAAACTTGGTATGAGTATATATGTGGATAAGAGGATGATGCATGCCAAATGGCATTGTACACCATCTGTTAATAACGGAGTAATGGCCCTTTGTATCGTAGTATGTTCATCCGTCCGATTTGCACCCATCCTTAAACAAAATATATGTTGCGGGGGATATCAATTCTACGAATTTGCTTGTTTGATCCAGGATTCCTCTGTATACATCTGCATATTGATGGACTACTTTCTCAATGGCACATTGGACGACATCCTGACGGAACACAGAGAGAAAAAGGAAGTTATCACAGAACAGGTACTATAAACTTGTTTGCTTTAGTTGGTGTTTTTGGGTATATGACATTGTATTGCTGACATTAAATAATTACTATCTGAATAGCATTTGACAATTAACATGTTGATAACAGGCATCTTGTAAATGTATTAGCATATAACCCGCACAAAACATTCGCCTTTTTACAAACTTATCTGTGATGATGCTAGATGCATTAATTTATGATATGGGAATTTTATTACTATAGATATATGTTCATACTTTCCAAATGGATGTAAAAGTTGATGTCTAGGCTTGTACTAACATTTTGGCTCAACATTAATTGAAGTCCGACCGGACAGGTTATGATATTCCCCGTAATGAACGATATTGTCAATGTTGTGATCAAAGGGACATAGAAGATGAATTCCACTTTATATGTAAATGTCCATGTTTCCGCCAATTAAGATAAAAATATATAAAAATTGTTTACTATGTGAATCCACCAGTTTTTAAGTTCCATACTTTATTGAACTCAACTTGTAAAATTGAAATTATAAACTTGTGTAAATTTATATATGAAGGAAGCTCTAGCTGTAAGATATTCTATCACAAATAATATTGTCAACGAAAACTAAAGTAGTAACTTACTGCTAGTAAAACGACATATATTTTACTACGGTAATGTTAAGTCATTCTTCTTTGTTCAATATACTTTGTCTCAAATTGTTATATTACATTTTGTGTTTTGTTATAACTCATACGTTGTAATATAGACACGTGACAATATTTTGTATTATATTTTGTGTATTTAGACGATGTACATTTGTATAAGTCTTAATAAACTGTCTGTTCTGTTCTGTTCTGTAAACAAAATCGAGGTCTCCTTTTTCTCTAATAAACTAGCAAGAAAATCAGTAGCACAATTCTTTAATTTGGCTTGAATTTCCTTCACAAACTAAATTTTGACATTTAATCAACAAAGTGTGTGGTATTCTAAGTATTCTAATTTCTACACACTGGACTGTACAGTATTATTGAAAGGGAGATTTATAGCTCTGTCCACAACTCTGTCGTGTTTACGGCACGTATATTCTATATTTTACAGTTCAATAAAATATAAGGGAGCTAAATGAAGCAGGACAAGTGACTTTTTGGCAAGGACAAGTAAAATTTAAGGGTGCTTGTCCAACTGGATAAGTGGATTTAAGAGTAAATGTCGTCTAGACCTGAACTTGATCTGACAGATAATTATGAATTATCATTGAGAGTTGAATTCTTTTACTGGCTTAATATTGGGCCGTCTTTATGTATTTTATTTATTGGGTCTTTTTACTATGGTTACTTTGCTTTAATGCCCCCGGTAGGGTGGCATATAGCAGTTGAACTGTCCGTCTGTCAGTCTGTGTGTCCGTCCGAAAACTTGAACGTTGGTCATAACTTTTGCAATATTGAAGATAGCAACTTGATATTTGGCATGCATGTGTATCTCATGAAGCTGCACATTTTGAGTGGTGAAAGGTCAAGGTCATCCTTCAAGGTCAAAGGTCAATTTTTTTATTTATTTTTTTCAAAGTCGCGCAGTAGGGGGCATTGTGTTTCTGACAAACACATCTCTTTTTGACTCTCTTCCAGTATTTAATGAGAACAGACATTTGAGTTCTTTACCTTTGTAAACTTTTATCAGATGAAAATATATTTGAGCCACACTCTGGTAAAATGGGGCTTAATGCATGTGGGTAAAGTGTTGTCCCAGATTAGCCTGTGTAGTCCGCGCAGGCAAATCAGGGACAATACTTTGCACATATATACATGTATATTGGTATTTTTCATGTAAAGGAAGTCTCTTGGTAAAAATCCAGTTTGGGCGGAAAGTGTCGTCCCTGATAAGCCTGTGCAGACCGCACAGGCTAATCTTGGACGACACTTTACGCACATGCATAAAACCCCATTTTCCCTGAGTGAGGCTAATTTTTAGTTTAATATCTTTGACTGTTGTAGAAAATCAAGTTCTGGCTGGGACAGATAATTGAAGGCTTGGTGTATGTGCACAAGAAGAACATCATACACAGGTTTGATATTGATTGATAGTCATTAAATTGTTGTTGAAAATTGATTTCAAATCAAATGGTAATTCAAGTTGTTATAGATTTTTTTGATTTTTTTTTAACCTATTCTTTCTTTTTTGAATTGAGAATACTGCAAACAGCTTTTCGATATTTTCAGTGCTTTTTTTGTCGTTACCGGTTATGTAGAGCATCCTAATGGTCCCCATATTTTGTGAAAAAATTAGTTGCAAACTTTTCCAAATTGTGAAAAAAAAATGAGTCCTGAACTCTTTGAAATTGTGAAAAAATGAGTTGCGAACTTCTTTAAATTGTGAACATTTTAGTTGCGAACTTCTTAAATTTGTGAAAAACGGCCAATCTCTAAGTAAGAAAAAAAGCCCTGAGTGGATTTCTGCAGACTATTCTGACAAATTTTACCTTAACTTAACTTCTTTTCATACTTGTGAACGAAATTGAACAGTTTTTATACTTATGGACATGCTGAAAATATAAAAATTGGATTTCTGCTATTCGTTTTATAGTTAAAAGGCAAATTTTGTTGCAGTTGGACCTCTTTGACATTTGGAGGTTGTACATGACATAGTCAATGTGGGACCCTCTAAACATTTTAAGATTTTACTGAGTTGAGTTGAAGTAGGATCCCCTAAGTGGAGATTTGCACAATGTTAGTGTGACCCTTTTGACACTTGAAGGTTTTACACAATTGACATGGTACCTATTTGACATAAAGGTTAAAAGGGGACCCCTTTGACACTTGAAGATTTTTAATTTATGAAGTTGAAGTGCGACCCCTTTGACACTTAAAGGTTTTATGAAGTTTAAGTGAGACCCCTTTGACATTTAAAGGTTTTATGAAGTTTAAGTGAGACCCCTTTGACACTTAAAGGTTTTATGAAGTTTAAGTGAGACCCCTTTGACACTTAATGGTTTTATGAAGTTTTAGTGAGACCCCTTTGACACTTAAAGGTCTTATGAAGTTTAAATGAGACCCCTTTGACACTAAAAGGTTTTATGAAGTTTAAGTGAGACCCCTTTGACACTTAAAGGTTTTATGAAGTTTAAGTGAGACCCATTTGACACTTAAAGGTCTTATGAAGGTTAAATGAGACCCCTTTGACACTTTAAGGTTTTATGAAGTTTAAGTGAGACCCCTTTGACACTTAAAGGTCTTATGAAGGTTAAGTGAGACCCCTTGGACACTTAAAGGTTTTATGAAGTTTAAGTGAGACCCCTTTGACACTTAAAGGTTTTATGAAGGTTAAATGAGACCCCTTGGACACTTAAAGGTTTTATGAAGTTTAAGTGAGACCCCTTTGAGACTTAAAGGTCTTATGAAGGTTAAGTGAGACCCCTTTGACACTCAAAGGTCTTATGAAGGTTAAGTGAGACCCCTTGGACACTTAAAGGTCTTATGAAGTTTAGGTGAGACCCCTTTGACACTTAAAGGTTTTATGAAGTTCAAGTGAGACCCCTTTGACACTTAATGAAGTTGAAGTGGATTCCTTTTGTCACTCAAACGTTTTATGAGGTTGCAGTAAGACCTCTTTGAAACTTGAAGGTTTTACACATTAGAAGTGAAACCCTAGTCAACTTTTCAATGTTTTACACAATCGAAGTGGGACCACATTTGACATGTAAAGGTTTATCACAGTCAAAGCGGGACCTATTTGACATCTAAAGGTGTAGAGTTACAGAGTATGTCTCTACTTCAGGGATGTGAGGCCTACCAATTTATTCATTAAGGAGGACAACACTCTGTGTCTCGGTGATTTCGGTGTCAACACAATTATGGGTGATGCAGTGACATGCACGCGGGCAAATGCAGGTGAGTTTGGAGGAGTCACTTGAAGCCTGTTTGTTGATGTCTGTATGAGTCCCACAGAAACAAACTTTTCATTGCTCAGGTTTAAAGCGATGTCTGTGATTTGTGATCAATTATGGCAAACACTTCCAGTGTATTGATGGCAACTGTGGTAAAGATATGATTTTTAGCTGGGCTGTTTTCGAAGAAAACCCGAGGTATTGTCATAGCCCTCTCGTCTTCCGCGTCTTCCGAAAACTTTAACATTGGCCATTACTTTTGCAATATTGAAGATAGCAACTTTATATTTGGCATGCATGTGTATCTCATGGAGCTGCACATTTTGAGTGGTAAAAGGTCATGGTCAAGGTCATCTTTCAAGGTTAAAGGTCAAAAAAACGTTGTTTTGTTGTGTTTTTTTTCATGTGTATCTCATCGACCTGCACATTTTGAGTGGTGAAAAGGTCAAGGTCAATAATGACCTTCAAGGTCAAGGGTCAAAAAAACGAAATCCAAGCACCCACAGCCGAGCGTTGGCACCCTCTATGCGGTGCTCTTGTTTTGGTAGTTGTTAACAGGGTTATGTGCAAAATTATAAGATTGCCGTGGCGTAGTGGATATGGTGTCCGCCTAGCGATCAGGAGGTCATGGGTTCGAACCCCACTGGGAGCGTTCCTTTGATCTCCCCCAAAGACACCAAGTACTGGTTAAAGTCCCAGGAAACGGACTCGAGAGCGTTTATATAAGCCTACGGCTTTCGATGCAATCAAGCTAAAATAAATAGGTTTAAAAAACTATATGCAAAATTATTTAACATTGTTATTAGTGTTATTATTTCCGTTATAGTTATTTATAACTTGATGTTTTTTCTACAATGGTTATTTCAAAACTATTCTGTTATAAATTTAAATATTAAATTATTAGCATGTTAACCATTTATGTCTGTGTTATTAACTATTGACAGTTTTAGTTTTGTTCATTTTGTGTGGTAAATTTTCAGAGTTCAAAGGCATATTTTACAGGCCTCCAAGATTTAGTAAAACTGGTAAAACTTTTGAAAAATAGGGTTATATAGTTGTTTACACAAATTTATTGTTTTCAAACTTTATTTGAATAAAATTGTATGGTTATCTGTATTGTTTGACTTGTTTGATCATTTTGGTATGGGCAAGGTAACTTCTATCATTTGGTTGGAAACGGTTGTAAGTTATTATCTTTATAGTTAGATTCTTCATTATAAAAAAGTATCTTATATTATGGTGTTGTTTTTCATTGATTTAATGTTGATAAACATTGTCCAAACTGTTAAAAAAACACTTTTTTGATGCAGTCATTTTACTTAATAATAATCACAACATTAAAATAGTATTGAATATTCACACATATTTGTGTGAAACATATTGATAAATTCATCATAAACTACTTGAAACTAATTAAACTAAGCAAAAATAGACATGCATTTTTGCTGCGTAGTTAGCTGATATATTTTAAGTTGTAATTCACAAAAAATATATATTCAGTAAATTTTTTAAAATATAAATGTTCACTTTTGGGTTTTAAAATTCAGTATCACTGGACTTATTAGTTTATTGTTCAATTATTGATAAAAAAAAGTATTTTCTTTGTGTGTTTATTTAAATTTATTGTATCATTTAAATGATAAATGATGAGTATTGTTTTGTTTCATTTCATTTTTGAAATTATGCTCGGGCTGGTATTTTCTTGGAACTTTCATAGATCAAATATCATATAACAGTATAATGATACAAATGTTATGTTCCGGTGTATGTTATTTGTTGGACTATACAGTTTTAATTTCATTTTTATTAAACTTATTGTTTATGCATCCTCATAAACAATAGCTTATAAAAAAAAGATAGCTTTCAAAATGAAACATAATGTATCCCCCACTTTTCTAATAAGTGAGCAATATTTTGGAATAATGCTTGTCATCAGAAATAACTACCATGTGATGTTATACATTATCTTTAACGTATTAATTTATTTTTGTCAAAAAGCATGAAGAATGCTTCTAATACAGATCTGATGAGCCTTGTTCTCGGAAAACGGGGCTTAATGCATGTGCATTTAGTGATGTCCCAGATTAGCCTGTGCAGTCTGGTTAAACAGGGACGACACTTTCCTCCTAAACTGGATTTTCGTTAAGAAGATAATTCCTTGAAACAAAAAGTTGTGTATAAGCGGAAGGTCTTTCCTGATTAGCCTGTGCGCATTGCACAGTCTTATATGTGACGAGACTTTACGCATATGCATAAAACCCCATTTTCCTAGAACAAAGCTCATTCATATTTGTTAAGTAGAATGAAATATGCTTCAAATTCACATCTGATGTCACATGAAATTAGATGTTTCCATTGTCTCCAACAGCCTCCATGAATTACATGGCCCCAGAGGTAGCCAGCGAAGGCTATACGGAGAAGAGCGACATGTGGTCTCTTGGCTGCGTGCTGTTTGAGCTCGTAACAGCGTCGCTGTACACCCAGAAAGAGGCTATCAATAAACTGCAGGAGATTCGCAAAAATCCAGATGTTTTGGATTATGTTTTTGAGGAAATTTCAAAGGTTTGCTTGCTTTATTTGTACATGTTTTAAGTTTTTTTTTAATGTGATTGTTCTAAGTCACATTGTTTGTATGGGAGTTATATATTTATGTTATATGTGTTCTTTTTTTACTGTCAAAATAGTATCTGTAACTTTTTCTTATCAGGGACATGATTTTAGCTCTTTTCATCAAAATTTCAGAATACTAGATAGACTGACACTTTCTACCTACACAGTATTTTCATTTTCACGACTCTTTCTGCCTAGACTGGATTTTTGTTAAGGAGAAATTTCTATTTAATAAAAAATAAACCATTAATGAGGAAAGTGTCGTCCCTGATTACCGATAGGCTGTGGCGCTAATCGTGGGCGACACTTTACGCACAACGCCCAGTTTTCCCAGAGCACAGCTATTATAAAATGACGAGGGCAAAACTTTTACAAACAACATTTCTTAGTCTCTAAGATCGAAAATGCTGTAAGTGTTACATCACTAAAGTTTTACAAACATCACTTCTTATTGTATAACCCTTTGCATGCTGGAAATTTGTCGTCTGCTAAAATATTGTCTGCTGAATTTCTTAATTTAGCATTTTTTTCGATTTGTTTTCAAAGAATACTATCAGAATAGCCAACAGTTTGGATCCTGATGAATGCCACGTTCTGTGGCGTCTCATCTGGATCCAAACTGTTTGCAAAGGCCTTTTAAATTTGATTCCAGCGCTAAAAGGGTTAAGATGTATATTTTACAGCACTACAGTGATGCCCTGATTCAAGTGTTGAAGTGCATGCTGAAGGTGAAGAGTCAACAGAGGACAACAGCTATGTATGCACCACTTTACTTCTTGTGACTTTTAAATCAAGTTAGAACTCTCGCAGGCCCATACCCAGGCCATGGGCCCAGGGGTTGGGACCCACCCAGCTGGCTGTTGAATTATGATTTTTTTAAATAATGGGCCCACTGCAATTTTTTCTCTCGTGAAAGGGTCCACAGTACACTTTCCCCCAATACAAAAGAGCAGCTATGTTTTATTGTCCCTGATAAACAAGGGGATTAGCGCTTGCTAATGGAGATAAGCCCCTAGGCAATGTTTTCTTATCGCCTTGTACACACATCCCCGATCAGTCCCCCATTGTGATCATGAATGCTTCATCTATGGATGGTTGATGTTACATGTATTTTGATTAGTCAACGAAAGAATAGCAGTGAATGGAAGCAACTGCTTCAGGAGGTCGTAGGCTATGGTCTGATAATTGCTGATGCAGGTTTTTTTTTCCTTCTTTGAAGGCCCTTTCGCTTAGACGTATTTTTCCCCTCTAAAACTTTGATTATTTTTGTTGGAAACCTTTAATTGGGAATTTTTAGGTTTCAATTGGGAATAATATATACTTTTTTTTACATTGGGAATGGGGCCCTGAATTTGAACGGGAACAAAAACACTGACAAAGGTATTAAAACGGAGTATTTATAATTTTGAAAGGAAAGCGCTGAAAAAGACTACGAAAAGATAGTTAACATGTTTGTTGAAAAGAAAAACAGATTCATAAATTTGCTGAGCAACAGATAAGCATTTGGCAGAATTCAGTATTTAAAACTAGAAATGGCGCGGCAGAGGCCGACGCGTATCCCCACACCGAATGTTTGACCTAGGTGTGCCCCAGGGTTGGTAATGGGGCCATGCATAGTCGAGATTGACCGTATTGTCATAAGAGAAGTTCAGTATCAATTTGAAGTGAATCCATGTAGAAATGAAGAAATTATAGTAAATGGCAATTTTTGGTGGGTGTGGCCTATGTGGGCGGGGCGCCCCAGGGTTGGGAATGGGGCCATGCATGGTTGAGATTGACCGTATTGTCATAAGAGAGGTCCAGTATCAATTTGAAGTGAATCGGTGTAGAAATAAAGAAGTAAATGTAAAATAACCTTAAAAAATGAGTGATAATTTCTGACGCGGCCCCACCCCAACCCCCATAACTTTTGACCCAGGGGTCAGATCAAAATTCCAAATAGTGCAGGGTCGCACATATGCTCATAGCTACCATGTGTGTAAGTTTCAAGGTTCTAGTGCTAATAGTGTAGGAGGAGATA
>VMBQ01000529.1:5006-31086 GCA_007657795.1 Dreissena rostriformis | reverse complement strand
TTGTTAAAGAGTTTAACTGAAGAATTTTCCTGAAATAATGACTTCATTTCGTCAACAAAATGACGTCAAAAATGACGTCATTTCAATGTATTGAGGCACGCCACGGGAGAGAGGGTCACTTTTCAGCAAAAGGGAAATTATAATTAATTATTTTCTTGAAAAAGGGGCATAAAAGAAACAGAAAATTTGTTCATGTCAGTGTAAGATCGTTTGTTATTTCACTCGTGTTCATAGAAAAATAATATTTTCACTCGTGTCTGCGCCACTGGTAAAAATATATTTTCTATGATCACTCGTGAAATAACAAACGATCTTACACTGACATGAACAAATATCCTCTATAATCTGGGGCAACACTTTCTGCCTAAATTGGTTTTTCGCTAAAGAGAGACCTCCTTTGCCATAAAAGTGGAAAGTATCGTCCCTGATTAGCCTGTGCAGACTGCACAGGCTTCTCTTGGGCACCACTTTACCCATATGCATTAAGCCCAGTTTTCCCAGAATGCAGCTCTAATAATAATCACATTTCAGAAGCCTGTTGAGCAACAAGTACATTCAGGCCTGTGTTGAGATGAGTGACTCGACACAGCTCGAGAAACGCAAGAGAATCCAGTCAGCCTCCACAAAGAAATCAGAAATAGGTATTCACTTCACAACTAGTGTTAATTGGGCCCAAAATCAGAAAGCCCCTGAGGGAAAACTTAAAGAATTCACTAAAATTCATCAAATTCTCAAAGTCTTCGGCTCTTTTTTATTTAGGCCTTTTTACATTAAATATATTAAATAAAATTTTTGGCCAAAGTGATTAATACTTTATTCTTTTGTATGCAGAAAACATTTGATTTCACATAGAATTTTGCATCTTAAATTTTCTTTTAAGTACGAAGTACAACTTAAAATCTTTTGTGAATACCGGTCTTGGCTACATAGCTGAGAATAAACTTAAGTCTAAACAAATTCTGAATCTAAAGCCATCAACCAATGAAATTAAAAGCATAAGAATAACAAGAATTCCACTGGTCAATATTTTTAAGTGAGACACAGTTTTTTATTAAGAATTTTTCTAGTCCTAATTATATGGCTTAATTTTTGACAATAAGTTTTCGCATTTATACTGTTTGCTTTAGGCAATGTGTGTTAATTATTTCTCCATTTTTTTGCACTTGCAAAAAAACATTTAACATTGTACACCATATGTTAATAACAGAGTAATGGCCCTTTGTATAAATTCTGTGTCAATGCAGCATGTGGGGGTAAACGTCACGTCTGTGACAAAGCTCTAGTTTGGCGGGGGATATCAATTCAACGAATTTGCTTGTTCATCTTATTTATTCTTATCAAGCACTTGCTTAAACTTGCAATATAGCTGGGCTGGCTAGCTCAGTCGGCAGATCGCTGGACTATAAATCCGAGGATCGCGGGTTTGATCCCCGGCCCCGCCACATAACTAATGTGGGGATTGGTCATGAAATTCTTGCTACAGCCATTACACCCCTTACTCTAATTCAAGTAAGGAAGTTGTCAGTTACTGGCATAAGTATGTGCTGTTAGTACTGGTAAACCAGCTTACCCAGGAAAGTGTGAGTTTGTTAACCCTTTGCATGCTGGGAAATTTGTCGTCTGCTAAAATGTCGTCTGCTAAATTTCTAAAATTAGCATTTTGTTTGATTTTTTTTCTATGAGCACTATCAGAATAGCAAACAGTTTGGATCCTGATGAGACGCCACGTTCTGTGGCGTCTCATCTGGATCCAAACTGTTTGCAAAGGCCTTCAAAATCCGGTTCCAGCGCTCAAAGGGTTAACTGACCGCTAATGCAAATGATGCACATTGAATATGTTCCATTTTGTAGTAACAATTTTCCCATGCAAATGATGCACATTGAATCTATTATGTTTTGTAGATGTAATTTTCCTACACAAATAATTCACATTGAATTTATTATGTTTTGTAGATGCAATTTTCCTATGCAAATAATGCACAATGAATTTATTACGTTTTATAGGTGCAATATTTCAACGCAAAGGATGCACATTGAATTTATTCTGTTTTGTAGGTGCAATTTTTCTATGCAAATAATTCACATTGAATTACATCAGTTTTGGTAGATGCAATTATGCACTTATTTACAGCAGCTCATATGTTTTGTTATAGTGTCTTTAAAATCATCAGAGGACAGTCGATGTAAGTGTCATGTAGTTGAAACTGGTCCTAATGTAGTAAGATTTTACCCTGCTATAAAACTTGCACACAAACCATTTGGTAGTTGATCTGCACATTCCTACCCTTGCTAAACATTCCTACTTTTGTTTTGATGATTGATCTTTATAGGTTCTATAAATAGGCTAGTTCCTATTAGATGATCTTTATATAATGGTCTATAAATAGACTTGGTCTTGTTCCTAATTGAAATTTTATTTATATAACTTGGTTCTTAATTGTACAATTTTACTTGCAAAATGGAATTCACCATGGTGTATGTGCTTTATTATACCCCCACAAACGAAGTTTAGGGGGGTATATTGGAGTGAGCTTGTCTGTTTGTCTGTCGGTCTGTTGGTTCGTATTGGTTGTCCGCTCTCTAACTCAAGTTGTTTTCATCCGATCTTCAACAAACTTGGTCAGATGTTGTATCTAGATGATGTCTAGTTGATACAAGGACAATATGTAATGAATAACTGTTCTTCAGCACCTTTCAAATTCCAAGAATTTTTAGAACACTGCCCTTTGCGTTTAAATTTCATAGGCTTCAACCCTTTGAATTAGTGTTAAATTACAGTCTACTTATAAAAGTAACAAAAAAAGATGTAATGCCTTAATTTCAAATTCTGTGCCTATGAGCTTCAATAAAATAAAATTCATTCTTGTTCTGTCCTAAATTGACTTTACCTTGAGCATTTGTTATCAGGTTTTGAGATCATTTCTTGCTATAATCCGTTTGCAAATTTTTCTCCGACCTTGGAGTATGGTAGATTTCGCTTAATTGAATAGCACATTTGTCACTTCAAAATATTCAATTATCCGGAGTATTCAATTATACGGAGTATTTAATTATACGGAATCAGTTATATTGATATAATGGGCGCAGAAAAGAATTTATTCATTTCTGTAAAAAATATCATTTCAGTCATAGTTTTAGATTAATGAGATAGCTTTGATGCCATGATTATTTGCCACTTTTGAGTATTTTTGAAGCATATTGATATTGGATTATTATACCACCACAAACATAGTTAAGGGGGTATATAGGAGTGAGCTTGTCTGACTGTCGGTCTGTCTGTCGGTCGGTCGGTCGGTCCGTATTGGTTGTCCGCTCTCTAACTCAAGTAGTTTTCATCCGATCTTCACCAAATTTTGTCAGAAGTTGTATCTAGATGATGTCTAGGTCAAGTTTGAATATGGGTCATGCCTGGTCAAAAACTAGGTCACGGAATCACTTTGTGCGTTTTTACATGCAAAATATTCTGTGTCAATGCGACATGTTGGGGTATTCGTCACCTCAGTGACAAAGCTCTCGTTGTTGAAGGGTTTTCAAAATTTTAAATAGTAACGGTATCATATGTAAAGGCGCATGATTTTCTTGGCCTAAGCAGTTATGCGAAAACTAAAATATGTGACATATACATGGAATTCTGGCAACATCATTAAATTACATACGATTTACTGACAACCATGCACAACGTGGGGGAAGCTTTGTCCTTTAGCCACACGTCCAGTTGTTTTAATGTTCTGTTCATGAAACAAATTTAAATTGGTTTCTAGAATTTGAAAAAGCAACATGTCTTGAAATTGGTTTATCAATCTTATGGCCTATTACTTTTACATGTATGTATATCTTGTAGAATTCCTATTTCCAAGTTGTCAAAACTGACTAGTATAGCTATAGCCTTCTTTTGTAGATAATTTAGCCTTTTTTGAAAGGCATCGTATGCTCGATATGTTTCAATCTGAAATAAAAAAGAGTTTGAATTGTGCATGACTGTATTAACACCATTTTATTAAAAAAACTCTCCAATCTCTTGTAAAATTCATTATATGTATTATGTATTTAAAAAGCATTTATTGCTGTCTGTACAGAATATAACATAATTATATATATTTTTTATAAAATAATGCGGAAATAGCATTATATAACATAGTTTTGTCTAATTTTTTGTATGATCATATTCACCTTATGACTGCACAGGCTAATCTGGGGCAATAGTTCATGCACATGCATTAAGTCCTGTCTAACCAGAACAAAGTCATCATACCTATTGTTGCAATCCTAGGGCCGGTGCCCCGTGGTCAGGGCATTCTCAAGGTACTTGAGTACATTGCCAGCCTGGTGGACTATGAGGGGTGTGTAAGGGGGGCACTCGAGTACCTGCTGGAACTTGCCAAGTCTGAGGACGGACTCAGTCTTGACCCAAGGTAGGAAAGAAGAAAGCTTAACTGTTAAAAAAATATCTGGTAAGAATGGGATGAAATTTTAACAGTTTATTAAAAAAAATCTGAACTTTTTAACAGTTTTAATCAAAAGTGTTACTGTAATTAAATTTAATATGAGTGCAATTAATTGTGATTTTATACGCCTGTCAATTTACAAGATATATTGTGTGAAAACTCTAGGCAGATGGATGGGCGGTCAGATGAACGTTAGAATGGGGGGTTTGGTATGCAGCACATAATGTCATTGTTTCGGCTCACAAATTTGTACAGTTTTCATCTTATCTTTACAAAACTGTCTGGTTATCTTTGTTGACATGAAATGAAGCACAAGTTGGATAACAAGACTATTAGCATCAGGCAGTTCAGTGAATTTTGTCATTTGTTTATACAAAAAAATGTAAACTATGAAATCTGCTCTTTAATTCCGAACAGTTTTCATCAAATTTTCAATAAGCTTTCAGGAAATGTTTGTTTACATAAAAAATGGAGGCCAAGTTTGATAACTAGGCAATTCCCACCTGGCATGTTTGTTTATGTGGAAAATGGAAAATTCGCCATTGCTGCTCTCCTACTCATACAGTTTTCATCGAATCTTCACCAAACTTTCTGCAAATGTTGACATCAAATGAACCCCAAATGTTGATAACTAGCTAAATTGTGTTGGGAAATTTTTGATAAAGTGTGGATAACATTTCTTATGTGACTCAATATTTAAGAGGGAAGAAGCTGATAGCAATGGCAATGAAGAACAACATGGTAGACAGGGACATCCAGATCCATGGTTGCAATGTGCTGAATAGCCTTGTCATTGGTGGTATGTAACCTTGTGTTTTCTATCTATTTAAATCAATTGAGTTGCGTCATGCGGAAATGGGTCTTATGCCGTATGCAGCCAGCATAACTCCAGACCAGTCTGGTGAGGAGCTACTCTGTCTTCTATAAAGTCACGCAAGGTTGCCTGGTCTTCTTAGCAGACAGGGTAGCTCCTTACCAGACTGCGCAAATTAGCTGGCTGGTCTGTTATGACCCTGGCTACAGGAGGCATAAAACCCATTTTAGCATGACCCTAGTGGATTTTGATAAGTACTTTAGGTCCTAGTCCCGATGACTGAGAAATGTTGTCAATCGTAAACTGTCAACTTAAACTATTGAGAACAGGTTGCTTGTCACTTTTGAGAAAAGATTTCCATTGGTTTGCTTTTTAAAATTTGGAAAAAAATTATTGTTAACAGTTTTTGTAGCCATGGCGCCAGATCTCACAAAAAGGTCTTTATCTTGTTCTTTGTTATAAGATACAATATTGTCTAATGAAATTTAAAGAAAATTTGTAACAACTAATTTCATTGGATAATATTTAAGACTTAAGATGCGCCTTCTGTGACAATATTGCAACTGACATCATAATAGAATCAGATGATTACCCTAATATCTATAATCTATGCTATTATTTTTTGGAAAAAAATGCTGCTTAAGTGTGTATTTTTTCCAGTAATAAGATAATTGTGCAAACAATTTTCAAATTGGTCAATTCATTATCGCAACAAATCATCATTTTGTTGGCGCAACAGAATACGTGTAAGTATTTGAAAATCATGATTTATTTTTTACACCAGTATTGAGAAAAAGCTATTAGAATTTTCATTAATGTGTTTCTCTGCAATACCTTTTGGTGTGAGTGTTAGGGTAATCTATGTATCTATTTACTATGATGTTGAATGATACCTTTTTATGATGTGTATGTACTAGTTTGCTTAAAGTAGTAGAAAATATTAAAAACTATTTAATTTTAGCCTATACTTTCAAAAAAGGTTCCTTACAAGGTAAAAGTTGTGAACCCGTCATATCCAACAAATTGAATCAGCACAAAAAATAACACTAGTAAAAGATTAATCTGCACAGTGTGCTACTAGAATGATATTTTTATGTCCCCCAGTATATACTGGGGGACATATTGTTTTTGACCTGTCTGTTGGTTGGTCTGTTGGTTGGTTGTTTTGCGCCAACATTAACATTTGCTATAACTTTTGCAATATTCAACATAGCAACTTGATATTTGGCAAGCATGTGTATCTCATGGAGCTGCACATTTTGAGTGGTGTAAGGTCAATGTCAAGGCCATCCTTCAAGGTCAAAGGTCAAATATATGAGTCAAAATCGCAATAGGGGACATAGTGTTTCACAAACACATCTTGTTAAAAATTGTTATGCCCCCAAAGGTGGGCATATAGTGATCGCACGTCCTTCTGAAATTCCGTCACACTGTGTGTTTAGGTTTCGAAAAATTCTCAACTTTTGCAATATTGATCATGGCAATTTGATATTTGGCATGCATGTGTATCTCATGGAGCTGCACATTTTGAGTGGTGAAAGGTCAAGGTCATCCTTCAAGGTCAAAGGTCAAAAAATTAAAATCAAAGCGGCGCAGTAGGGGGCAAAAGTAGGGGTTTCTGACAAACACATCTCTTGTTCTTTTTAGCTCAGCTGTTTCCGAAGAAAACCCGAGGTATTGTCGTAGCCCTCTCGTCTGCCGCGTCGTCGTCGTAGTCGGCGTCGTCCGAAAACTTAAACATTGGCCATAACTTTTGCATTATTGAAGATAGCAACTTGATATATGGCATGCATGTGTATCTCATAGAGCTGCACATTTTGAGTGGTGAAAGGTCAAGGTCATCCTTCAAGGTCAAAGGTCAAAAAAAAAAAAAAAAAAATGTTTTTACATGTGTATCTCATCGACCTGCACATTTTGAGTGGTGAAAAGGTCAAGGTCAATGATGACCTTCAAGGGCAAAGGTCAAACAAACAAAATCCAAGCACCCACAGCCGAGCGTTGGCATCCGCTCGAGGATGCTCTTGTTTAGTTTTAATGGCAATTGAATTTCACATACCTCTTCCAAATGTGTTTCACCAATCATAGTTGTTCACCAAATTAGTGTATTGTAATTGTAAAATTGAAAAAAAAACACACAAGCAATATAATAACTTAAAGTCATTTATTACATAAAATGAAAATGCAATTCTGCTTGAGGTTTTGATTTAAGAAAACAATTCCATTATATAAATATAATAATTTCCAAGTTGACAAAATGTTTACAGTTGTAAATGATTTTTGTTTTATTTAGAAAATAAACTAAAGAAACATATTTAATAACATAAAAAAAACAACATTATGATATCACTCAAAAGTCAGCAATATGATGTCAGTTAGGGTAATGTCCTTGAGTCGGACAAGTTAACAGTACAATTCTATAATAACAAGAATTGTGTTTTCTGTTTTAAATAAAGGCCATTACAATCGTAGATCCAGTTTGGTGAAGGTGCCTTCATTGATTTGCTTGTAGAGGTCACATACCCCGTTCTTGGACAACATTCTGCCCACATGCATTATGCCCACCATGACTCAGTTCCCTGTTGATGTGCCACACATGTTTGTTTTCAGCTGATCACAGTGATGCCCTGTTCTTGCCTGAAGTCATAGCAGTGATACCACTGGCAATGGAGGTATTGGTGCATTAATCTCATTTGTTCGTAGGGAAAGCTATTTTTAGCTCGACTGTTTTCGAAGAAAACCTGAGCTATTGTCATAGCCTTCTCGTCTTCCGCGTCATCCGAAAACTTTAACATTGGCCATAACTTTTGCAATATTGAAGATAGCAACTTGATATTCGGCATGCATGTGTATCTCATGGAGCTACACATTTTGAGTGGTCAAAGGTCAAGGTCAACCTTCAAGGTCAAAGGTCAACAACGAAAAAAAAATCATGTGTATCTCATCGACCTGCACATTTTGAGTGGTGAAAAGGTCAAGGTCAATGATGACCTTCAAGGTAAAAAAAACAAAATCCAAGCACCCACAGCCGAGCGTTGGCATCCGCTATGCGGTGCGCTTGTTATATACAACTATAAGATTAGAATTCCATAAAATATATTTTAAGCAAAAAATCAGTTCCATTGAAAAATAGTGTTTGAAGATTTGATATAATCGAGGTTCTTAATAATACAATGTATAATGCATATAATTACCCGCGTCATGCAAAAATGGGTCCTATGCCTTATGCCGCCAGTGTAACTCCAGACCAGCCTACATATTTGCGCAGTCTATACTGGAGCTACCCTGTCTGCTAATGAGACCACAAAACCTGGCATGACTTTATAGTGAGCAGGGTAGCTCCGGATCAGACTAAGCGTACGCACAGGCTGGTCTGGAGCTATGCTGGCCGCATATAGCAAAAGACCCATTTTTGCAAGGGGCAGGTCTTATCATATAGAATAATTTTCTCTTTTTTTGGTACCAAATATGTGCATGCCATTGTTAAGCACAAGTGAATATATTTATAATTATTGCACATCATAAATGCCTGTCATTTAATTTGTGTCTTTGTAGAATCACAAAAAGGACCTAGACGTTCAAGTTGCAGCATTGTCGTTTCTTGTGTCACTGGCAGCAAATGGTGAGTGTACCAGTCCCGAAAACACATTGCAAAATACAGTAATTTTTATGTAAAGACACAAATAAATGTTAACCTTATTTCATATGTTCTTTCCAAAACAAATATGTTAACACTCATATTTAAAAATAAGAATCGAAGATATCAAGGGAAGCATATGTATAAGACATTTTTGAATAACATTATTTTAAATGTATAATGTAATGTATGATGTATATGGAGATATTAACCCATCAGACATTGATGGCTTGTGAAGTTATAACTTATATTTTAACCGAACATTAGTCGTTTATATAGGGTGGTTATTCTGGTTTTACCATCTTGCCAATTTTTTTTTTTTATTTTCAATCACTTAGTTTATAAAAGCATAAATGCCAATAAATGCGTACACATTTATTTTTAAACTAGAGTTTTAAATCAGCATTGTTGAAATAAAGGGAAGTACAAAAAATGTAATTACAGTAGTTTTTTATGAGAAAAAAGAGTAATAAGAGTAGTCTCTCTTTGTCACAATTATTAAAAAAAAAGTACAAAATAGCGGTTTTGAAGTGTCTTTTATCGTTTAATGCATTATTTTATTAATTATGCCCCTCTTCGAAGAAAAGGGGGTATATTGCTTTGCACATGTCGGTCTGTCCGTCCACCAGATGGTTTCCGGATAATAACTCAAGAACACTTAGGCCTAGGATCATGAAACTTCATAGGTACATTGATCATGACTGGCAAATGACCCCAATTGATTTTGAGGTCACTAGGTCAAAGGTCAAGGTCACAGTGACCTGAAGCAGTAAAATGGTTTTCAGATGATAACTCAAGAACGCTAAGGCCTGGGATCACGAAACTTCATAGGGACATTGGTCATGACCCCTATTGATTTTCACCACCACCACCACCAGGTCAAAGGTCAAGTTCACAGTGACAAAAAACGTATTCACACAATGGCTGCCACTACAGCTGACAGCCCATATGGGGGGCATGCATGTTTTACAAACAGCCCTTGTTTAATTATATATTTGGATATAAATATAAAAAGGTAAGCTTATTTACGTTTTTAATAAACAATTTGTACAAAAAATATGTATGCTGTTATTTCAAGCTGTCTAATGACTGTATTATTCAATATTTACATTCAGAAATCTATAAAAAATAATTGGGGATAAATTTAGTCAGACATGTCTGGATTTATATTGCGCGCCGGATATATCGTGATCTTTGGACCCAATCAATCACGATGTATTGGATCTGTTGTGTAATGCACATAATAAAAAAAAGTATTGTCCTTTTCCAAAACATGTCCTTCGGAAATGTAAGCTGTGATTATTTGAATTTAATACATTCATACGTTTGTTCATAATAATAATTGTATCTTGACCATTGCACAGCTACATGTACTTAAACAAGTTACAGGACATTTTATTTTGTGGTGCATTATAACTTTCGCCTACTGTAGGCCTCAGTGGTGTTATGGAAACGGTGTTAACCTTGTCTCCAGGGGATCCCCGGTAGGATCCTTGGGAAGGTAGCCAAGATTTTTCATAAGACGCCAAATTCTGTTTGTCCCAGGAAACAAACTCGAGGGTTTTTCTATAAAACTCAAGGCTTTCCATGTAATAGTGCTAAAATAAAATAGGTTTAAATCTGAACCAGTTTTCGTGGTTTTCAGGTTTTAAACTGAACTAAACCAGTGTATGTCTGTTTAAAATACAACAATAACCAGTTTTCATGTTTTTTTCATCCATATGGCTATGTTACAGGTCCCGCTGGGGAGGTGATAGGCCAGCTGGGTGGGGTAGTGGACATCCTGGAGGCTCTCAAGACACACGCCAGCAGCTCCAAAATGTGCAGTGTGGGACTCAACGCTCTCTGGGGGCTCAGCGTTCATGGTATCTCTACAGCCTTTTCCAATTGCCTTCAATTGCCAGGGTACCTCTGTGCCGTATTTAGGATATCAGGCATACCCATTTGCATACCCATAAACTTTAAAATCAGGGGTACCCCTGTGCCGGAATTTAAAAATCAGGGGTGCCCCTGTGCCTTAACTTTGAAATCAGGGGAGCCCCTGTGCCTACATTCCCAAATCAGGAGTACCCCTGTGCCTTATTTTCCTTATCATAGGTACCCCTTTGCGTAAATTTCCAAATCAGGGGTAGGTCTGTGCCTAAATTTCAAAATCAGGGGTGCACCTTCCATAAATTTCCAAACCAGGGTTTCACCTGATCCTAAATTTCCAAACCAAAGGTTCACCTGTGCCTAAATTTTTAAATCAGGGGTTCATGTGTGCCTAAATAAACCAAATTACGGTTACACCTGTTCCTTAATTTCCAAATTAATGATAGACCTGATCATTGGAATCTCATCCTGCATAAATACTGCACTTACATCTATACATGTTGTAAGACTCATATCCACTGATATTCATTCTTGTGATCCAATAAAATTCAACCAAATTTCCCCTCCCCACGCTACCATGCTCCATCCAAGCTCATTTCTGTCTCCTAGTTTTTTTAATGCTCTTAGCTTTTGTGAGTACATACCTACAGCAATCTGATGGTCAATAGCTGGGATTTGGATTATTGCTACTATTCTGTCTCTTAGGTAACAACGTGAAGCTGGCCACGGAGGGCAAGGGTATTGAGCAGGTGTGTAACGTGCTCCAGATCCACATGAACTCTGCTGTGGTGGTCGAGGCAGCGTGTGCAGCTATACTGGCTCTGTCTCTTGATGGTAGGTGCCAGCATACTATACCATGTATTGCACACAGTTTTATACCCCCAAATTTCAATTTAAAAAGTTGGTGCGCGTTGTACATTGTTACAACCGATTGGGCAATAGTAAAATGCTGGCCAATTTTACAGTTTTCTTTATTATACAACTTCTTTCCTCCATTTTGGCATTTCAAATCAGGTGTGCAGTATACATAGTTGTGCGTCATGTATGGTTAAGTACGGTACTATAGTTGTGCGTCATGTATGGTTAAGTACGGTACTATAGGATTTATTGTGCGTCATGTATGGTTAAGTACGGTACTATAGGATTTATTGTGCGTCATGTATGGTTAAGTATGGTACTATAGAATTTATTGTGCGTCATGTATGGTTAAGTACGGTACTATAGGATTTATTGTCCATGGTAGGGCGCACATGTTTCTAGATGCCCCAAACAATTGGTTCAAGCCATAAAACTGTGATTTCTTTTACATTATAACATTTATAAGTCCTGCAAAAATTACAAAACTTCCACAAAAAGAAGGGGGAACTGTCGTTGAAATAAAGTAAGACATCATGTTTAAATATACCAATATGCTCTATGTGTTTACAGAGGAAAACATCGCAGTGATATGCGACAAGGACGGAGTGGGGCTGTTGATATCGGCCATCAGTACTCACGCTAACAACGCCAAGGTCATCAAGAACGCATGCCTTGCACTGGCTAGTCTCGTGGAAATTGATGGTAAGTTTTGCCATTAGTGAATATACGAGCCTTGTTCTGGGAAAACTGGGCTTAATGGCATGTGGGTGAAGTGTCCGCACAGGCTTATCAAGGACTTGCCACCTAAACTAGATTTTTGTTAAGAAGGGACTTCTTTTGACAAATACCATTAAATTGGAAAGTGTTGTCCCTGATTAGCCTGTGCAGAACACACAACTAGCCCAGAGTGGATTTTTGTTTAAAAGAGACTTCCTTTAAACGAAAAAATATCATACAAGCAGAATGTGTATTCCCTGATAATTCTTTGCCGACTGCGGCTCATATTTAACGTTTGATTGGTTACGCCTACTGTTGTGTATAACTTTCACACTCAGAAGCAAAGTAAAAATGGCTATATGCAACCAGCATAAAACCAGAACAGCCTGCGAGTAACTCGCAGTCTGTTCAGGTTTTATGCTGTTTGCTGCTAATAAGTATCTCAGGGGTTGAAATGAAGGCTTTAAAACTTGAATGTAGTGAGAAATGTTTTCAATTTAATTGGATTTTCTAAGGGACTACAAAAGCATCAAAATGCGTTTCTAAGTGGTTAAGGATTAATAAAACTGCAAGGGCCCATGGTCACAAATCTCTTTATAGAAAACTTCCATAAGGTTATAGAATTCCTCTCCTCTGAAAGTCTCTGGCTATATATTTTTAGCTCACCTGTCACAAAGTGACATGGTGAGCTTATGTGATCGTGTGATGTCCGGCGTCCATCGTGCGTGCGTGAGTCCTTCTGTCCGTCAACAATTTGTTTGTGTAGACAGTAGAGGTCACAGTTTTCATCCAATTTTTATGAAATTTGGTCAGAATGTTTATCTTGATAAAATCTGGGTTGGGAATGTATTTGGGTCATCTGGGGTCAAAAACTAGGTCACTAGGTCAAATAATAGAAAAACCTTGTGTAGACAATAGAGGTCACAGTTTTCATCAGATCTTAATGAAATATGGTCAGAATGTTTGTCTTGTTAAAATCTGGTTTGGAATCGAATTTGGGTCATCTAGGGTCAAAATCTAGGTCACTAGGTCAAAGTTAAAAAAAAACTTGTGTAGACAGTGGAGGTCACAGTTTTCATCAAATCTTAATAAAATTTGGCCAGAATGTTAATCTTGATGAAATCTGGGTTGAGATTGTATTTGGGTCATCTGGGGTCAAAAACTAGGTCACAAGGTCAAATCATAGAAAAACCTTGTGTAGACAATAGAGGTCACAGTTTCATCAGATTTTTATGAAACTTTGTCAGTGTGTTTATCTTGATGACATCTGGATTGGGATTGTATTTGGGTCATCTGGGGTCAGAAACTAGGTCACTAGGTCAAATCATAGAAAAACCTTTTGTAGACAATAGTGGTCATAGTTTTCATCTGATCTTTATGAAATATGGTCGAATGTTTATCTTGATAATATCTGATTTTGTATCGTATATGGTTCATCTGGGGTCAAAAATTAGGTCACCGGGCCAATTCTAGTAAAAGATGAGCGATTCAGGACCATCATGGCCCTCTTGTTGTTTATATCTTTTTTTATTCAAATGTCTTAAACAAGTTAATATTGCTTAAATGATTAATATTGTATCATTTCGTAAGCAGAAAGCATCGAATTTGACAAAGAAAATTTTATCTGAAAATTTACCTTAAGTATAACTAAGGTTAAAATCGCTCTTCAGAGGAGTCTGCCTACCGAGTGCTGACCAACGAGGGCCCCAACAACACGCACATATGTGGGGTACCTATAGTGATGAGCACCTACGAGCTTCACAAGGACAATGCCGATGTGGTTGAGAGTGTGGTAACGCTGCTCGTGGAACTCGCAGAATATGGTACGTGTCTCTTGAGATCACCTGTTATTGCCCATTTGAGCTCAATCGGTTGTTGTCAGCTCAGGTACCAGAGCTCCAGATAAGGGTCATATTTTCGTAATTACGAATTATTTTCAAGTCTGTTACGTATTTATTTTAAAATCTGGTCGTACCATTAAGAATTACAAAATCAAGTTACGAATATTATTTTTATATTGGTTCGTATCGATTTTTATTGAGTTCTTTTCGGATCTTTTCGGTACTTATAAAGAATGGTAATCGGGTTTGTTTAACGAAGCGCATTTTTTCCAATAAAAGCGGCGTGTATGCACAGTCTATCTTTCAATGCGCACCCGCATCAAACACTTCCGAGTAAATATGCCATCAGTTTTTACAGTTAAACGAAAACAACTCAGATTGTTGTAATCAGGGCATTAACAGTTTGCTGCTGATCAAATTTACGCTTAATAGTGGATTGATTTATATATCTTTGTGGCCTGTTTATTGATATTTGTAGCATAATTCTGAGTTGTCATATAATTTTGCGACCGTGAAATAGTTGTCAATGCAATTTTCGTAATACCGATAAAGTGTTGTGTGCTTTTAAAAGTTATTCTGTCTCATTATGTTATTGATTTCAACATGTGTTCTGTTGTTTTGACTACTGCATTAATTCCTTACAAGTATAAATGTGATAGTATAATACTGAATAGACACTGTTGAACTCGTATAAATAAAGTTGCAAGTATGTTTATTTTGATGTTTTTGCATGAAAAAAAACATTATTATTTATTTTTAGGTCATTTAGGAAAGTTAAGAATTATTTTCCAAAACTAAGTAGTAACGTTAAGAATAAAATTTCAGAGTTAAGAATTATTTTTGAAAATGTGGTAGTTACGTTAAGAATTTCACAAAACCTTATCTGGAGCTCTGGGTTCTACTTTAAAGTACCGGAGTACTCTTTAAGTATACCACAATATACTCCAGGTATGGAAAATACACTTAAAGGCACCCGGCTATACTCTGGGGTAGTTTTTAGTATATTTTGTGTACCCTGGGTACTTTGAAGTATACTTCAGGGGTACCTGGGGTACTTTTAAGTAGTACCTGAGCCAATCATGACCAATCAAGCATATTGCCCAGTTGAATGATTACTAATGAGAAGTGAATTATAAAGAAAAATCAGACTTTACTTGTAATAAATTGAATGTATTATGCTTAATGTTTTAATTATCTTAAATTCTTTGAAACTAAAAAGTCAATTTTTTCTATATCAAGGCGATGCTGTATCCAACATTCTGCTAATCACAGAAGACGTTTGTTCATTTTGTTCTAATTTGACTTTTGGTACAACAAACAAAGTGCACAATGTACATTTATGGGGCATAAATGGTTAACCAAAGATACGATTTGTTATGATACAAGTGCATCTATATAGCCTCGATAATGTCTTCTGACAAGGCTTGTCAAAACCCCATTCTTTTTATAGTACAGACATTCTGACATCTGCACCTAGCCATAATACATTGTTTGATTGTCACTACAAACTTAACAGATTTATCCAACTGTGTAGTAAATGTTTAATATATGGCATTCTTGAGTACCCTTGTAATGATTTGCTTTCCGTATTGTATCATCTTCCTACCTGATCACTGGTATTTAAAGCATCACCATGGTCTCATAATTGTGAAACATCCTGAAATTCTTCAACTGACTCTTGATCTATATTTGGAATTTTAACAGCTCTTGTTAGTTGGATAAACAGCTCAATAAATTGTGAAGTTATGGCCCTTTAACCTAAAGCTTGTCTTAAATAAGTCTTGTGAGCCATTTACACTCTGTACATGGAACAATTTTCATTTGATCTTTGAAAACCACTTGTGAGCCTAATTTAATAATCAACCTAATTATTGCCCTGCACCCATAAGATTTCCAGGGTTATGGTTCTTGCTCTATCTTAAATTACCTTTGAAGCTGTTTCTGCTGTGTATGTAAGACTGTTTTCTGCCGGTAGTAAAATTTTTTTAGGAACAGCTCTTGATTAAGTTAATCTTAAAGATTGGAAATTGTATATGAGCAACTCTCTTGGAAAACAGGCTAAATGATTATGTGGAAAGTGTCGCCCCTAATCAGGGACGACACTTTCCGCTTGGATTTTTGTTTTGAAGAGACTTCCTTTAAACAAACGATTCCATTAAAGCCGAAATTGTCGTCCCTGATTAGCCTTTGGGGACTGCACTCTTTAAGCACATGCATTAAGCCCGTTTTCAAAGAGCTTGGCTCATACATATTTGAAGCCCCCCCCCCCCTTTGAATACTTACATCGTCCATCTTATTTCTCTCACATTCTCTCACTTTACTCTACTTTCTCTCGTCTTCCTCTCACAGCGGAGATCTGTTTCGACCTCATTGCCTATAAGATCATGCAGCCATTAAAGGACATTATGAAAAAGTTCAACATGAACAAGGTGAGCTGGGTACCAGAACTGAGGCTACATTGCACTAACATGTATACATGTAGGACTGAGGAATAGATAACACATTCACCCCAAAAAGTATCTGGTAGAAAAATTTAGCTGTGCAGTAATATCAAATAATATATTGTTTATATTATCTTTGATAACTGTTCAGGATACTCCAGAGTTCTGATAGCTGGTACTAGCCCTTTGCATGCTGGGAAATTTGTCTTCTGCTTAAATGTCGTCTGCTGAATTTCTAGATTTAGCATTTTCTTCGAATTTTTTCAAAGAATACTATCAGTATAGCAAACAGTTTGGATCCGGATGAGACGCCACGTTATGTGGCGTCTCATCTGGATCCAAACTGTTTGCAAAGGCCTTTCGAATTCGGTTCCAGCGCTAAAAGGGCTAGTGTTATATTCGCACTGTAAAAATATAAGATACTTAAAGGATTTTATTTTTCAGATGATTAACACAATTTGTGAATATTTAACTGGTTCCACTAACATTCTTCTATAAACAAAAAATGTCAGTAAATATTGGTCAGGACATACGGCACAACATGTGGGTTCTTTTCTCAGTCCAACTGTATACACCGGTGTGAAATGCTGAGCTTTCTCTTGTACATTTATTTGTTGCATGTTGAGTCTATTTCTGCATGTTGAGTCAATTTGTTGCATGTCGAGTTCTCTTTGGGCTTCCCTCTCGTTCTATTGTGATGGTCAACAATGAGGTAGAGCATGAAACTACTTTGTCTGATGTAGAAAACGTAGATACATAAAGAACAGTAGGTTAGTTTTTAATACAGATACGTTTATGAATGAGTATATATGAACACGTTTACCACGTTTTGCAGGTAAGTGGTTCAGGTGTTCGTGAGGAGGAAATAAACTTTTCTGTATTAGACTCTTATCTGTTTATCCGTTTATCTCATCGTTTTCTAAAAATGTTTCTCCATTAACCTTCACTTTTTGTAAAGATTTACTATGATGAATGCTAGCAAGACATTAAAAGTCAATTTAAAATATTAAAAAAGTTGTCCCAAGCCAGGCTAGTGTGAAAAATATTGGGATTAATTTTTCCAGTAATTGTCTATGTTTCATAACATTAAAGAAAGTAGTTTCTTGCTTTACCGTCAAACATGTTATGCTTGAAAACTGTTGCATGATGGAATTTATTTTGTGTGCATGCTGTTTATAGCATTCATAATGTTATCATTAAGATACCAGTTTTGGTGACCCTAGGCTAAGGTTGTTGTTTTTTTAAACAATATTCAAAATGGGCCATTATAATTTTTATTTTGCACATAATTTTTCAACAAATAAATTAATTGTGCTTACCTTTTATCAACAAAGTAGATTTAAACTTTTCTGCAAATTACCCATTTCTTGTGCTATTTGTAGTCATTTTATTTTGAAAATACAAATGAAATACAACTGGTATGCTATTTAAACTGGCAATTTATGTGACACACACATTTTCTCCTGTGTACTTGATGTCAATGATATTTCATGACTTTAACTGAAGTGAGCCAAAATCGTCTACATGTAAGAACAGAGGCACCATCTGAAAATAATTTGTGCTTAAAATATTGATTACATTGTTTCCTTATCCTTATATTTTGACAGTGATTTAATTAGTTAGTCATTAAATTAACTTACAATTTTCATTAACAAAATGTTGGGTGTATGCTGAAAATTGTTGAAAGAGTATCAGCAAAAATACATTCAAAATACCCCTCTGTAATTATCCCCCGCCAGAGGCGGAGGGATATTGTTTTGGCGTTGTCCGTCCGTCCGGCTGTCCGTCCGTCCGTCCGGCACTTTTGTGTCCGGAGCCATATCTTGGAAGTGCTTTTGCGGATTTCATTGAAACTTGGTACAAGTATATATACGCATAAGAGGATGATGCACGCCAAATGGCATTGTACACCATCTGTTAAAAACAGTTATGGCCCTTTATATCTTGAAAAAATGCTTTTTACTATAGGCACTTTTGTGTCCGGAGCCATATCTTGGAAGTGCTTTGGCGGATTTCATTGAAACTTGGTNACTTATTACTTAATAGCACAAACACGTTATGTATAATGAATTATGTCATTGACTAAAAAGATACATTACAGTCTAATGAGACATAGTTTCACATATGTGTTCAGTTTTTAGCTAAACTGAGCACAGAGTGCTCATTGAGCTTTTGGAACAGAGGATCTACTGGCTTCGTCCGTCGTACGCAATTAGCTATATTATCTTGATAAATTCTCTATTTTTATGCCCCCGGTAGGATGGCATATAGCAGTTGAAGTTGAACTGTCAGTCCGTCTGTCCGTCCCTCCGAAAACTTTAACATTGGTCATAACTTTTGCAATATTGAAGATAGCAACTTGATATTTGGCATGCATGTGTATCTCATGGAGCTGCTTATTTTGAGTGGTGAAAGGTCAAGGTCATCCTTCAAGGTCAAAGGTCCAAAAACAAAATCCAAGGGAAGTAATAAGCTTTAAAGGGAGATTTCTATACCTGCCAAATGATAAATAGAAATTTTATTTCAAAGCGGCGCAGTATGGGGCTTTGTGTTTCTGACAAACACATCTCTTGTTATCTTAACTTTTCCAAACATGTACAGTTTGTGTACAATCATAAAAGCTCGGTTGTTTTGTTTTGGGTCCTGAGCCTACAGGTACAAGTTTAGTTGTTGCCTTTGGTATGAGGGGTATACTGGAATCAGCCTGTCAGTCGGTTGGTCGGTCAGTTTGTCTTCACGCTGCACATGTGTATTTTGTGGCGCAAACTAGTTTCTCAGTTTTCTACTTATCAACATGAAAAATTATTGATATATTGCTTATACTATGTAGAAGCGCAAGACGTTATTTTCATGTATGTTCTTTGTAGAGTTAGATGCCCTTTAGTGTGGATAATTTACATTAATGAACGTGTGAACTTTGTGTCGCGAACTCGTCCCTCAGTTTTCTGCGTTTTAATATATAACTGTCTAGATATGTTGTTTATACTATGTAGATTTACAAGATGTTATCTTTGTGTATGGCGCAATATTATTATGTGACCTTATTCTTAGGCAAATTTTGGATATTTCCGTGTAAGTACATGTGTACTTTGGGTCTCAAACAGTTTTCTGTATATCAAAACGAAACTTTATAAGAGTGTTGTTCATACTATTTATACGTGCAAGATTTTTGTTACACTCTTTGACACTTAACGTTTCATCAAATCTTCACCAGTATTGCATAGTTTATTGACAATGCGATTATTATTGAAGTCAATTTAAATAAAGGTCTCACAAGAAACACCATAGTTACTATCCTTGGTTTATGAATATGCCGTCTAGGTCATTATCAAGAATATTTTCCATTAAGTCATTGATAAACTTGCACAGTTTATATGCTCTCGGTAGGGTGGCATATAGCAGTTGAACTGTCCATCAGTCTGTCAGTCTGTCTGTCAGTCAGTCTGTGCGTCCGTCAGAAAACTTTAACATTGGCCATAACTTTTGCAATATTGAAGATAGCAACTCCATATTTGGCATGCATGTGTATCTGATGAAGCTGCACATTTTTTTTAGTGGTGAAAGGTCAAGGTCAAGGTCATCCTTCAAGATGAAAGGTCAAAAAAAAATCCAAGGGAAGTAATTAGCTTTAAAGGGAGATAATTTCTTAACCTTCCAAATGATAAATATTTTTTTTATTTCAAAGCGGCGCAGTAGGGGGCATTGTGTTTCTGAAAAACACATCTCTTGTTTAAGCTCAAATGAGAACAACGTCCTAATGGAGAGCTTTGTGATCACCTTTTGACTATTGTGCGTCGTCCGTCATTAACCATGTGAACAATATAAAGGCTTTATGTTTTCGCAATCTTAATGAAACCCGGACAGATTTTGTTCCAATGTTATCTCAGCTGAGTTCCAAACTGGGTCGCGGGGGTCAATAATTATTTAACTTGGTCAAATCGAAGAAATTATAGCTTTTTAAAATTCTAAGAGTTACATTTTAGCTAACCTGACCACACCGTGCTTATGATGAGCTATTGTGTTTCCCCTTTGTCATGCTTCGGTTGTTGTCCTACGTGCGTGGTGTGTCGTCAAATGCTTGCTCGTTATCACTCTCGATGTCATAGGTCAATGTCACTGTCACAATAAGAGTGAAAATCGATTCGGATCAATAACTCATCAACGAATTGACCGATTGGCTTGATACTTCACATGTGCATAGGCTTTGGACAATAGATGATCCCTATTGAAATTGGGGTCACAAGTTAAAAGGTCTAGGTCACTGTGACATTAATTGTTAAATTGGTTTCCATTTGATATGTCATCAAAGGTCAGTTTTGATGCAAAAAATCCTGTGTCAAGGCCCTGTTGGGGGAGGGGGGTGCATATGTCTCCAACCGCGGATCTCTTGTTAGTTGTTTGCTTCCGAACAACTAAGGTTAATACAGTGTTTTGCAGAGCTGCAGTGAGTTTTCACTACACTTTATAGAAGGAAAGTAGTACTGTGGAATCATTTATATCAGAGATATCAGTTCTTAAACTAATTTGCAAATATGAAAATATTCAAAATTGAAGAATTTGAACTGAACTGATTATAAATAGCAAAACTGTCAATAAACAAATCACAATATAAACTTGTTAGTTGCATTAATCTACCTGATCATGCCATAGCACGTAGTTGGGGGCTTATCTACATGTACTTTGTGATGTTGAAAGTTCAAACACTATTGTCTGTCAGTTGCATAATATGGTTATCAGTGCTTGACTGATTTCTTGCCAATACATCAGGTGTGATAACTGACATATCTGAGCAATTAGATCTCAAAAGAAACAGCCTTCATCCTGTGTCATTTTTCATTATATGGCTAAAGTAAAACATTGTTAACACTCTAAAAGGCACATTTAAAGTTCAATCTTCATGAAACTTTGTTCTTATGATATCTTGGGCTGAACAGAACAGGTCAGTTCCTTTGCATCTCAGGTGAGAGACTTTGGTCCTTTCAGGCCCTCTTATTGTATTTTTATGCCCCCGGTAGGGTGGCATATAGTGATTGCACTGTCCGTCTGTCCGTCCGTCTGTCCGTCTGTCCGTCTGTCTGAAATTCCGTCACACTTTGCGTTTAGGTTTTGGGTTTAGGTTTTGTGTTGAGGTTTCATTTTTTTTTCAAAGCGGCGCAGTAGGGGACATTGTGTTTCTGACAAACACATCTCTTGTATTTTATGATGTCATTGAAATAAAGATAAAATTAAAAAGAGCAAAACTAAATTTATAACATTCAGAAGCGATGATATTATTCCAAAATAAAAAATTCCTTGTAATGAACAGTTACTTTTGAACAGTTACTACTAAGCAGATCTAAATGTTTGAAATTATCAAACATGCAAACACAATGTTCCAGTTTTGCGCGTGAAAGAGAACACTATAAAGAATTATACCCCAAAACTAGTCAAATCATTGGACACTAAAAAAACACAAGCGTACACGTAATAATAACAAAATATTGACATACAGAGACTGTTATAATACTGTAAAAAGCCAAGATTATTAATAGTATAAGATTTCTATTGAAGATGAACTAAAGTAAACGAGGCTAGTGGCAAATGAGATGGAACAATATGTTAAGTATGTTTCATCTTTGTATTGTTTCATGTTTCTTTGGAGCAATTATATGATAATTATGAGTTGAATATAGTTGCAGAATGACCATCTTCCACGAACTGAGCTGCAGAAATTGTTGATAGAGGCCAATCAAAAACTGCAATTCACGAATGAGATCATAGAAAAATTTACTCAAAAATCGGGAAGGATCTTGACAGCAGAGCAAAGAATAGAGGCAAAAATACGGGCTGGTGAGCGCAGATTAGATGCAACAATATGGGCTGGTGAGCGCCGCATTGAAAAAACAGTTCAAGAAGGAATAGAAGGAATCAAGCCCCTAACAGGTTTGTAACTGGGTTTCTTTTTGCACACATATATTCATATCGTTTTAAGTTATAAATTATGTTACTTATGGATGATTGTGCATGTAGGCTCGTATTGTTTTCAGAAAAAAATACATTTTGGTCCGCTTTATCAATATTTCATATAAAACTATGCCTATCAAATGTGATATGAGTGTGTGTGATAAGCTCGCGGTTTCAAATAACATCAAAAAACATTATTTATTATATTCTGACACAGAGATATTCCTTTTTTGTATGGTTTGATATATAAGCAGTTGATATTTTGTAAAATAAATGGTTATATGACGGTAACGCATGCATGTAAACAATGTTGAATACATAACAAATTGAATTTATTATTTACCATGTATCAGTATCGATACAAAATGATGTTTTATTTAAAATTATGCTTCGAGCTGTCGTTTTAATTCTACTATCCCACATGTTAATTGTCTTATACTGAACATCAAGTCAGGATTGTCATTAGGATTCTGTGTAGCAGGTATTCGCACCATCGTTAAATAGTTAAATACGTGCTTGAAACAATCAAAAGCTTCATCAATAGTGTTGTCCCAGGGATCATATGCATTTAAAGTATCTGTCTCATCATCGCTTATTTTGTGATTATTGTGTTTTCTTAATTGTTCAGATATACGCTCGTGGCTTTGCAAGGTGGTGATGCCAGTTTTTATCGGAAAAGGCTTTCTTATTACTTGTATTTGAGTGCAAAGTTTTCTTGAGACATTCTAAGTTGTCATGTTTTCTAATAATGTTATCGCATTGACCGTATAATTATGTACTGTTGACATTTGTTAAGGAAATTCAGAGTGAGGTGGATGGAAATGTATATATTCATATTTTCCGTGTTCAAATCCAGGTCATGGGCATTAAAAAACTAAGTCAACAGGTCAAGTCTTAGAAAATCATCTTAACACTCTCAAGGCCACATTTATGACTCAATTGTGATGAAAATTGCCCCAGGTCAGAATGTTAATCTAGGAAATATCTAGAAAAGCATTTCTACCACTCTATATTAATACCCAAACTTGATGAAACCTAATTGCATAATATTTATCTTTACAATATTTTAGCCAATTTGATTATGGGTAATGTGCGTCAACAAACTGGGTCACCAGGTCAATTGGTAGAATAATCTTGTTACCACTCAAGACGCCACAGTTTGTATTCTGACTGTACGGTACCTCTTCCGTGAGGTTCAAAAATATAAGCGGCCGCTTTGCTTCATTAACACCACTGAACCTATCATGTCCATTTTCTGTGACAGTGAAATGGACTTCAATCTGTCAGTTGATAATTAAACATAACGTTTCAAAACTTCTGGCTCGATCGTAAGCGTGCATACTTATCACATAAAAGCATTGTTATCTGGCATTTTTTTATTATTTTTTTAACATTTTTTCATTTAATTCATCCCTCAACTGCGTGAACAACTTTATATGGAAGAACCATTATATATTCTTTGTTGAATGAGCAGACTAATTCTATATTACTCTAGCAATATAATCAAAACTTCAAATATGTTATCACCATAAAGTGTACATGTGCAAGACTATTGTTTTCACGACCAGTGATACAAACGTTCCTTAGTTAACTGAGAGATTTTTATTGCAGAAGCATATTTTTTTTTTTCAGTTTGTAGAGCAAACTACTTCTACATTTCTCTGTGTTGATCAGCAAGACACATAGTCCATGCCCATGATCATGTCTGAGCTATGTGCCCTTGAACTCATTTTAAAGTCGTTTTGATGGCAGAAGCACACACTGTTGTAAGAAATTGGAGCAAACTTCCCTATTTTTCAAATGATTGTATTGAAACTTATACTATTCCATCATCATGGAGTGTAGATTTGTCCATGCCCATTGATCCAAATGTGTGTGAGCTATTTGCCCTTGAATTAAGTCCATTTTATGGGAGGAGCATTAAATTATGTTTTTGTTTGTAAAGCAAACAACTTTCAAATTTCGAAATATGGCATCATCATGAAGTTTAGACGTGGGATGTCATACACAGCGATCTATTTATTTATAAGTTATGTGCCCTTAGCCTTGAGCATGGCTGTTATTCCTGTGACAGAGCGGTGATGGGTAGTTTTAGTCATGTTTGTAACAAAGCTCTAGTTTCAACTGGAATTATATTTTGTAGTTTTGGCAGAACTTAAAATCAAACGATAATAAAGACAAATTTTTCATAAATAGCATGCAGAGAAATAGAAGACGCTTGGCGAGTGGCTGAATGATGATAACAATTTAAATGGGTTGCTTTCCTTTTGGTAAAGTTACTAAAAAAACAACCTGATTGTGTCTGTATTAAAGAAGTTAACAACTGACTTTATTTAAGGATGATAATCAGATATTTAAGAACAAGTGTGGCAACGTGAGATCTTTGAAAGTGGGAACTACTACAAATCGTACCTGTTTCTTCTCAATACTCAGTCTGCAAAACTAACATTTTCGTCTTCATAGCCAATGTGGCTATGAAACTTTCAACATTTCATAGCCAGAGGCAATTTTTTATAGCCAATTTTTGTCCACTGATATTTTCATGAAAGGACGTCAAGAGTCTGTATACATGTATTGCAATTAAGGGTTTGAGTTGTAAACAAATCAGTAGTGTTAAGACTTTTATTCCATTCTTGATGTGTGGCTTATTTACAAGAGTTCTGAGAATTCTACACAGAATTATGTTATTTTAATTGTTTTCAAAGTTTTTATCTGAGTCAGCATAATAATTGTCAGCATCATGATCCACGGCCATATCCATTGTCACATCAACTGCCTTTTCAATTATTTGGATTATCGAGATATATGCATAAATGATATAAATTGTCAGTCATATTAAAACAATTCGAGAGTATAAGAAAATACATCTACATCTTCATGTTTACGTCCCAACAATCGATTACCGATTATCACTGGGCGGCGCTGTCAGAGAGACAGTTGTTAGCTACAAAAATTTACAGTAATTTAGTAAGTTAAAGGTAAAAAAACAGTATTTTACAGTTAAAATAGGACAGCATATAGATTACATATTGACCACCGCCAGCCTCTCTGTGAGGATATCGAGACTGGGGATTAGATTTGACATAGGTCGGTAGGGTATTCCAGAGTCTTATGGTCCTAGGGAAGTAAGAGTTAGAATGGTACTGAGTATGGGACTGAGGGATGAGATAGTTCATATTTCTAGTGGGGATTAGATGAAGCTCATAACTTTGTTTACCCTTAATATTCCCTGCGTTTTGCCAAAACAGATGAGTCTGTTGATTTTGGTATTGCCTATTTACCAGGGAACATAATAGCCGTGTGAGGTTTGACAGGGGTGTAAATGGTCCTTTATTTGAAATCCGGAAAATTTTGTCGGGGGTCTGGGGCCGCAGGTCCCCAACAGGGATAAAGGGCAGAGCTCCCCCCTAACTAATTAAACTTTTCAATAGTCTTTCAAGTTTCTATTTCTGATGAATACAATGCGAAATAGTATAAAACAGACCGACCTTATCACCGCATGCAGGTTCGTCATT
>VMBQ01000528.1:314709-342535 GCA_007657795.1 Dreissena rostriformis | reverse complement strand
TCTTTTGTGGCTGACAGGTAAAGACGGATGTACAAAAGTACTGACCAACAAACTTATTAACCATACTTCGATTTGCTTGTGTAAACAATACCAGCCGGCTTTTGGCTTTTTCACAGACTCGCAGAGACGGGGCATTTCGACAGAAATAGCCAGTGATTTAATAAGTCGATATATAGCTTGGAGTTTAATAATCCCGATATTTCTGGTTCTCCGCTTTATATGAATTACACATTACAAATTGTCATGTCGCATTGGATTAACTTCATGTTGCGTCATGACTTGCAACATGCTTAGTGCTTATTGCTTTCGTCTTGTTGAATTACTAGTGTAATTACTAGTGTACTAGCTAGTGTAATCATTGGTGTAAAGTTGAAATGTACAAACAGTATGTTGGTAACGAATAGCATTATAGAAAAAGCATTTGTCATATATCAACATGCAATTGTAATTTGTCAACATGGAGTTGTAATTAAGCAACATGCACTTGGCATTAAGCAATATTCAATTATCATTTAGCAACATGAATGGACTTGTGGATTTTCCCTTCTATAAACATTAGCATTAAAGCGCATGTATAATGCATTGTTTATACAGCAAATGAAAGAAACACAAATACAGTTGTAATGTAACAGAATTCAAATGAAAGTTTTAATATATTAACATGTAGTTTTATATAAGCAATTAACAATTGACATTAAGCAATATGCAATTGCCATTTAGCAATATGCATGTACTGGCGGATAAACCCATCCATAACATACAGATACCAATTCAATTAATTGGCTTATGGCGAGCAGCATATGTATCACATTCTTTTTTCTTTTTTTTTCGTAATTATCAAATAGAAAATTCAAGACACATCTTTTAGCCAAATTAGATGCCAGATCAAGAATTACACTGTAAATTATATTACAACTTTTGTAACGATTTTCGTTGATATTTTGGAAGCTTAATATATCCTTACATACCGTAAAATATTCAGTCTTATCAATTTGTCAATTTTGAACCCGATGATCTTATGTAAGAACAATTATGTGAACACGTCTCTTAAAGGCACTGAACTTTCACAAAGTAAATCATGAATGCGTGGTTTCGATTCTTCAAATATGTTGTATCAAAACCAAATAAATAAACAACACAAACGCACAAAACTTATCTTACATTATTGCCTAAAGCATAAATTAACATACATGTTTTGAACTAGGATACTTGCATTACCGTAAACTCGCATACTTATATCTAGCACTAACTCAAAGACTTGTATTTAGCATTAACTCCCATACTTGTTTTAAGCATTGTCTAACATACTTGTAAAACTAAATTGTCTCACATATTCCTGTACAGGGGTATTTAAACAAAAAATGCTTTTACTCACATAGTGTACAGCATTTGTTCTCATACTTGTTTATTGCATTATTTTATATACATTGTAATTGTATTCAGCATTCTCTCAAATAGTTGTGTATGGCATTCTCTCTCATAACTGCATAGAGCATTCGCTCACATAATTGTACAAAGCATCTTAGAGCATCAGTATAGAAAGGATACTATTACAACTTTGTTAAAAATCATGAATTCACCTATATGACCTAGTAATATTTTTTATTAATCATTAAATCACATAATAATATTTGGCACTTACTTGCATAATTGTATACAGCATACTCTCGCATACTTGTATACACCATAATATCACACTAATGTATTCAACATTAAATCATTAATTTCTCGAGATCGTTTAAATAAGCCTAAGGCTTTCGATGCAATCGAGCTTTAATTAATAGGTTTAAACTAATATTAAATCACAAACTACATGTAGCAATTGTAGTAATCAGTGACTTGCACACTTCTATGAAGCATTTACTCATGTTCATGCTCTCTGTAATTATAAACAGAACACAGTATAGATTGGAAACATATTTATATAACGCCACAGTATTTTCAAATGGTAAACAATTACATATAGATCTGAATGTAAATGATATTGTATTTGGTACTAAAAAGGAGGCACTTATAATCAAGTGATAAACTATATAATTATTCTGATGAAGTCTTACATATTGAATACTAAATCAAAAGCCAAAGACCAAATACTGAGACCTTCAAAAATGCTCTAAGAATTAAAGTTATATTAGAAAAGCAAATGGCTTTTGAAAGATAAAATTTATCAACATTATAAAAATTGCACAACATTGCAATAACACATTAAAAGAATCTTGCCTGTATCCTCGTCATCTAGGGATGTTTCCTTTTTTATCTTTTTTATTTATCTCTCTTCATTTTTCCCTTCATTTTGTTTTTGTGAAATTTTGAGAAATTAGTCAAACATCTCATGCCTATTGATTTGTGTATCAATTATACCTGTCTCTTATTAATTAACAAAGCTTTCCCCCTCTCTCTTTGACTCTTTACAAAAATGCTATAGCATCGTCTCAAAACTGTATTTTCTGGGAACAATATTAAGCAGTAGCAAGTTTATACTTAAACAATAACGTGGTTGTTGTTAATATATACCTAAATCACTTGTTTGCACATTAATAGTTAATATATATGATACTTTAGTATATATAACTTACCCCTTGACATGAGACAACGGCAAAGGCCAAAACAATCGCGCAGACGGTGACCTTCGTCAGAGAAAGCATCCTTATAATCCCTTATAATACGCGATGTTCCATGTCAAAACTGGAAAAGGATATTGACATTTAAACACACATAGTTTTATTTTCAGTATTCAATGTGAATATACTCCAAAACATACTTCGCCACGGGCATCAATATATTGATTAAAAACCATACAGCTGAATGTGACTTGAACAGTAATTATATTCTGTTACCACAATTTATATTTTAAATAGACATGTATGTGTGTATGTATATTGTGTATGTTCGGTTTAAACAGTAGTAAGTTATTTAATAAAACAAATATAACAACACAACAAAATATATAAACCTCAACATATACATTCTGGATAATGAAATAATAATCTAAACAATTGTTTTTAATCAAAGATATAACATGCAATTATAAGAATTTAGAACTATGTTTACACCATGTCTATGTGTGATGTATGTAATATTGATGTTGTATGCTTGTTTATGTAAAACAGACATTACTTATCGTTCCTTCACAAACTATTGCACATTAATAAAGAAATTCCAGTGCGACACGTGTGATACCTTTAACGTTTATCAAAACTTATTTCAAATAGTGCTTTACATATGAACACACATTTCTTATAAGCTCAATCATGTATAAGTCATTTTTTATTACAATGTGTTAACTCATTTATAATTTTCAAATAGTGATTGAGGCTATAGTTGAGCAATCAAATTCCACAATTGTGTTTGTGGGTACGAACATTTTGGGTACGAAACAAAATGAGGGTACGAACATTTAGATACGAAAAAATTATGCCAAAAAAATAATTTGGGTACGAAAAAAAATGTGGGTACGAAAAGAAATGTGGGTACGAAAAAAAAATGTGGGTTCGAACAAAATGTGGGCACGAAAAAAAATTTGGGTACGAAAAAAAAATGGGTACGAAGAAAAATTGGGTACGAAAATTTTTGGGTACGATTTTTTTTTTTGGGGGGGGCACGGGGAAGTAGTACCCGTGGGGAACTTGACCCATTCAGCCTAACTGGGTGGAGGGTGACATTTTCGATCAAATCTAAAAATAACTAGAAATGGCGCGGCAGCGGCCGACGCGTATCCCCACTCCGCATAGATGTTATATAAGCTAATCTTTGGTTCTTGACCAAGACAAAAACATGCATTGATTTGTTTTCATTTTCGACAATTGTGACACAAATACCATAACAAGCTTAAAGGTTAAGGTGTATACTTTAAAAAAATAAGAATAGAATATCAGGTAAATTTGGAAATCCTATTATTAACTTGTCTGACACAGGCTATTCCAACTTGTCTGACACAGGCTATTCCAACTTATCTGAAACAGGCTAGTCTAACTTGTCTGACACAGGCTAGTCCAACTTGTCTGACACAGGCTAGTCCAACTTGTCTGACACAGGCTAGTCTAACTTGTCTGACACAGGCTAGTGTAACTTGTCTGACACAGGCAGTCTTACTTGTCTGACACATGCTATTCCAACTTGTCTGACACAGGCTAGTCCAACTTGCGTGACACAGGCTAGTCAAACTTGTCTGACACAGGCTAGTGTAACTTGTCTGACACAGGCTAGTCTAACTTGTCTGACAAAGGCTAGTCCAACTTGTCTGACATAGGCTAGTCCAACTTGTCTGACACAGTCTAGTCCAACTTGTCTGACACAGGCTAGTCCAACTTGTCTGAAACATGCTAGTCTTACTTGTCTGACACTTGCTATTCCAACTTGTCTGACACAGACTAGTCCAACTTGTCTGACACAAGCTAGTCCAACTTGTCTGACAAAGGCTAGTCCAACTTGTCTGACACAGGCTTGTCAAACTTGTATGTCACAGGCTAGTCCAACGTGTCAGCATTTGCACCACAGTATTAGAAATCGCTGCGAACGTTACAATTAACATCGTATTCCACTGTTACTATCGAGCTTCCTTATAATTTAAACATTTTCTTCGGCATTTGCCAATTGTTGTTATTGTTTCCCAGATGTCAATGATAATCAGCGAGGTATGCCGATTGAGAAAATTTAGCCAACTCAATCGGACTCTCTCGGTCTTTTAGGTAGGTCGCCATTGTGATTTTTTTCATGGTATGATAACTTTGACGAGCTGCTGAAGCAGCATCGTCAAAAACTAAATTGAACATTGCCTTCGTATAGTTAGCTATTTACAAAACACCATACGATACAATATACATTAAATCCGAATGTTTGCTTAGGTAGTTGTCGCTCCTAGCGAAAAGTATCGAAGCGCCAGACTGGGCATGATTTTAATGAGATGGCAACAGCTGGCTATATGAAAGAAGCTCTTTTGTTTTCCATGTTTGGGCGCCCAAAGGCACGAGCGTCACGACGTGGGGCACAATGGTGTTTTTCTTAAATAGCACGAACAAAAGCACCATAAGAACACGGCTTGTCGTCGATGGCCACATACATTGGCAATTTGAATTTAAAAGACCGTAGCCAGAGACGACCAGACGTTAGTAGATTAAAATTGGGTGCACCGGGGTTCTCCCACATGGTAATCGACTCCATGCAAAGGCTTGTAAATTGGGTTGCGGGGAAAAGTGCGAGATGCAAGAGACGCCCTACTCCAGAGACGATCCTGGGTCTAACATGTGCCCGATGTAAAGCACCTACTTAACTGCACATCGCTTAAACTTCTCAAGAAAAAAATCGAGTTATTAGGGAGTCATGTTCTGCTCAATCAATTTGAACATTTAACAAAGAGCAATAGCTCTGCAACAAATAAAAAATATGCATGGTCTTTGCACGTAACAATTGGTTTCACTATTATCTGTCATTACATAAAGTTTCAACTCTCTTGAATAATGATATGGAACATAGTTCCGCTCGAGACAATTAAAAAATGAAAAATTTGATTGTGTTGGTGTTTTTTTTTAAACCATGATAAATTCAAGAATACAGACTCGCTTTCCATATTCAATATAGTTACGCTAAGATTCTATGGAAATTGTAGGCCGTACACCACTTAACGAAAACATGCTGCTGTTTTTGTCTTGAATGAGAGCAATAACACTAGTCGATTACATGTTGTACATATATTTCAATACGAAAACAATACTGTACGCATTAACATGATGCATTTCGTGATGCATACTACACTCAACAAATCTCAGCGTCGATGCGCTGAGGATGGTTTTAGAGATAGCACCATTGGACAATGACTGGTCGTCTAAGGCCGCAGTAACTTACTATTTTAAGAGCTCAAGCAGTCTGGTAGATAGTCTCATCTCTGGAGCAGGACATCACCTCATCTGGGAATACATCCCGTAACCCAACTAAAACATCTGAGGGCGCGATGTCCATACAAGAGAGTCCCTGTGCACTCGATAATAATCTACTACACACTCGTCTGTACGGGGACACAGATGTGTCATGTGCAAGTTTATTATGTATTTCGTGCCCGCGACTTTGTAACTCTTCAATAAGTCGTGGAAACTATAAACCTTACCCTTGCAACCGAGTTAGTAGGTCGTGACAGTTAGATAGATAGTCGTGTAAACGACTTAGCAGTCATAGAAATGACACAGCTAACGCATGTTTAGAACTTATTATCTCTAGGAAACGACATAGCTAACTCTTGGGAGCGACTTAGTAACTAGTGGGGCGAGATAACAAACTCGTCGTATCGACATAGTCAACAGAAAACACAAAGTTTAAAAAGGATTTAAAAGCGCGAATCCATCTGATATATATCGTCTGAAATTATATCAGCCTCCCTTGTATCGGCCATGTTAAAAGTTAAACAACATGTATTTTTATTGGTTGCTTATGCAGTTACTAAGAGTAACCGGTTGCTATGACGATCCAACGAGTTACTAAGTTCTTCTCACGACTTACTAATTTGTTTCCACGAGTTACTTATTCGTATCAACAAGTTACTTAGTCGTAAGAAAGAGTTTCTTAAGTCGTGGGAAACTGTTACTACGTTGTGGTAACATGAACCAATGCAAAGGTCACATCTGTGCCACCGTACGTCTGCCATTGTTGCCTTGGAGACCCTGCGTGGACAACTGAAGCGTTTCGTTTTCACATGGCTTGCCATTGCACTTTATTATTATATAATAGCACTCTATTATTATATAATAGTGATAATAAAACACTTTGTATCAAGTATGTTGTTTGCATTTGCACTGAGCTGACATTTGTCATTTGAATTGTGTTAAATAAACAAAAGACCGGTTGTTTCACTTGGGTTGACTTAAATTGTGGTTTGCAAGTGTAGAAAAAAATATCATAAATATGTCAAACAAACAAACTGCTGCTATGACATTAAGTATGTTTACATGCAATAGTTTTGAGATGTGCATTAACATGCTATATTTAATTTTCAACCTTTTGAAAAAAGCCCTTAGGCACTTCATATATGATTATCATATCAAGAATTGCGCACACTTATTACTGCGGAAAGAACCCAACACATTTTAAAGAGTCTTCTTTCATTATAAAAAATGTTAGCTTATATGTTTTTCATATAGAATGCGTATGATGAACCCACTATAAAAACGGTTGAAATGGAACACATACATATTCCTTGTGTTTGCAGAGACAGGATTTTTGGAATAAAAAATCTAATATATATGTTACTTTTTTAAACATTTTTACATGTCTTTATGGATTGATAATTGTTGAAGACAACATGTAGACAATTGGTTAAAATGTAACTGTTGCCAGTGCATGCATTGATTATGTGCATGTTAAATACAGTTAACTAAATGTTTACATGACAGTGTTCTGCACAGTACGTGGGGCTAGCATATTTATGAGCAGTGCCGGTCAGTAGATACATGTATTTACTCTCAACAGCATCGATCGCAGAATAAGCTCTGCTTAGGACATCTGGGTAAGACTGTTTACACCCTTGTCAATATTTACCAGAACCCATCGAGGATTTGCCCATCAAGTCAAACATCTTGTCCGCAGTGTAGCTGTTGTGTCACATGTGGAAATATAATATGAGCATCGCAAGCACATCCTCTGTTGAACCGAAAGACTGGCTTTCAGTCAAATTTGTGTCATGTGGTAGGCGGTATCCGGAGATTCGTTACTTTGACAGCTGGATATTCGTTCCTACGTTATTTTGACAACCCAGACATTGTTTCCTACATGAATTTGACAGCCCGGACATTCGTTCCTACGTTATTTTGACAGCCCAGACATTGGATCCTACATGATATTGACACCCAGGACATTGGTTCATATACTTAGAAAACTTAACAACATAGTATACGCAATTGCTGAACATGACATTCTCAGTTGACACTTTGTGTCACTTTGGAAACTTGTGTCGTGTTCTGACAAAACTGGGCATAATGCTTATGCGTAAATTGTCATCCCAGATTAGCCTGTGCAGTCCGCACAGGCTAATCAGGAACGACAATTTCCGCTTTTATGGAATTTTTCATTCAAATGATGTCTCTTTTTAGCGAAAATCCAGTTAAGGCTGAAAGTGTCGTCCCAGATTAGCCTGTGCGGACTGCACAGGCTAATCTGCACAGGCTAATCTGGGATGACACTTTACGCACATGCATTTTGCCCAGTTTTCTCAGAACACGACATACTTTGTCAAGACATGCCATTGTATGATGCACTCTCCAATACCGAATAAAGTGCCGTTAAACACATTTGGGACAATTGGTGAGCATTTGCCCGACATGTCATCCTCACAGTTTGAATACAACTTCACAAACACTGAACTTCAACAAGAGATGTGTTTGTCAGAAACACAATGCCCCCTACTGCGCCGTTTTGAGAAAAGAAAAAAAAGTTTGACCTTGAAGGATGACCTTGACCTTTCACCACTCAAAATGTGCAGCTTCATGAGATACACATGCATGCCAAATATCAAGTTGCTATCTTCAATATTGCAAAAGTTATGACCTACGTTAAAGTTTTCAGACGGACACACAGACTGACAGACTGATGGACGGACTGACAGACAGTTCAACTGCTATATGCCACCCTACAGGGGGCATAAAAACATAAAATAATCAGCACTCAAACACTTAAATTACTTAGCTACACAGTCCAGCCCTTATTAATACACATTTATCCTGCTAGACGCGACAACTGCTACTGATTGGCACTCGCGATTTCCGATCTCATAGAAAAGGCTCAGTCACACTGTGATGATGTAGACCTCAATATAAACAGCATAATGTAATATAATGCACTTTAATAGTATAACCATAATACATAATGGATACCATGATAAAATTAAAACAAAACACACATCTCATATTTTTAACAAATATTGTTTCAATAATGTGTAAGCGTTTAAGAAACCATTCAACACTCTTAGCTACCGTTTGTATGTTGGTACGGTTTTTGTTGGATTTTTCGCCGTTTTCAACAGTATTTCATTCCAATCACGGCGGTCAGTTTATCAACTTACACCTTTTCTGGGATAGATGGGTTACCACTACCAAGTGCACATAGTTATGCCAGTAACTGACCACTGCCCTAGTTGAATCATAGGTAGCGGGTGGGGAATGGCCGTAGACAGGATTTCATGATCTGAGCTTTCGTAATAATAATAATGTACTTTAAAGACTTTGTTTGAAGAACACTCAATATGGTACAAAATGTTGTTTTACCGTTCTGTCAAACTACAATTAAAATTAGCACAAACAATGATAAAAACTTAATTAAATTATATGTTAATGAATACTTATTAAGATTACCTAACATTGTGTAATTTATATTATAAATATTGTACTTGTTCAAAAGATTAAATGTCATCTGCTCAACATAAACATTATATCACAATAAAAAATTGTTCATACATTTTTTTGTTATCTACCTGGTATACTTTGTGAATTGCTTATTTATTAATTAATCTAATACATATTAACCAAAAACAACCTGGCTGATATGTACATGTTTTCCCACAAAACCAACAAACTGGTTTGTTATATAAATAAATTATTCCAATTACTCAAACAATTAAAATAAATCAGTAACAAATAAGTAAACTATTGTACTATCTAATGAAAATGCCCCACATTACGTTTATACAACTGTAACTGAGATTATTAATGGAAATTTGAGATTCAACGAATTAGACGAAATCTGGTAGGGAAAGATCAAGAACTTATATAACATTGAGAGTCTCTGGGATAGATAAAAAGACATTTGGAAAATGTTTGAAATAAATACAATTTCTCATTAACAAATGTGCAAAGATTATTTGCAAAACTAATTGTTAGCATCACAATGATAGAATCCCTGGTTTTATCATGAGATTAACCCATTTATGCCGAGTGGACTCTTCCATCCTTCTAAATTGGATCAATTCATTTCCAAAAATGAAGCAAATAGCAAAGACCCTGATGAGACGCCGCATTATGCGGCGTCTCATCTGGGTCTACGCTGTTTGCCAAGGCCTTTTTTCTAGATGCTAGGCATAAATGGGTTAAAAATGTCAAAGCACACTTTTGAGTTGCCTCCTTATTTTTAGTGGCAACTTTAATGTTTTCAATCTTAGATCTTTCCCCGCTATATTGCATAGAGTTGTAATCACATAAAAGAAATAGTTCTGTTCTTATTGTGACACATATAAAAGCACATTGCACATATATGTTTACAAAATGACATATTACATTGTATTCAGCTACAATATGAACAATTTCCACTATTTAACAACATCTCTAAAATAACAAACAAATCCCCCAAAAACATATATGTGAACACGAATGCATGTGATATCCATTACATTATGAGAAGAATAACTAACACTGCATGAAGACTTGTTAGGCTCATTCATGGAAATACATATCCTGGATATAATTAAGTAAGTGATAACAGATTAATGGCTGAATGCTTCACGTCCAGGTTAAATAAAGCAGAAGAATTAATAAAGAGTAATATACAACTCCACATGGCTTCAGTTTAGTACGTTAATAGGAGGCAGTATTGGTTTGTATCATATGTGTAGTACAGTATGCAAAAATATTCAAATTTTCCTTTAATGACTATTGTTTAATTTTCAGTTCTTTTCAAAAATAGCATAGTAAAAATAATTTTTGAATTGTCATATATTTTCAACTGGCCAATATTGGAACTGATAATTATTTTTTTTATAGTTACCCCTATTAAATTATTTGTGTTTATCATGAAGAAACAAGTGATGTGTTTGTCAAACACTATGCCCCCCCCCCCATATATATGACCTTTGACTTTGAAGGATGACCTTGACCTTTCACCACTCAAAATGTGCAGTTCCATGAGATACACATGCATGCCAAATATCAAGTTGCTATCTTCAATATTGGAAAAGTTATGACCAAGGTTAAAGTTTTGGGACAGACAGACACACACATACAATGGCAGACAGACAGGCCAAAAACAATATACCCCTCTTCTTCGAAGAAGGGGGCATAAAAATGTACACAAATAATTGGGAAAACTTGCCTAGCTAGAAATGAATGAAGTGTAAGATATTGAAAAATCATTGATACAGTGCTGGTTAGCTTTTGCGGCATGCAAACAAGACATTAATTAAATTTAGGACAGCTATATTTGTGTTAGCTGTTTTAACATATTATTAATACAAGTTAACGTTTCATATATACACAAGAATAATGAAAATTATAAAATAAAAAAAACAAGTGATGTGTTTGTGACACTATGTCCCCTTTTGAGCGATTTTGACCCATATATTTGACCTTTGACATTGAAGGATGACCTTGACCTTTCGACACTCAAAATGTGCAGCTCCATGAGATACACATGCATGCCAAATATCAAGTTGCTATCTTCAATATTGGAAAAGTTATGACCAAGGTTAAAGTTTTGGGACAGACAGACACACACATACAATGGCAGACAGACAGGCCAAAAACAATATACCCCTCTTCTTCGAAGAAGGGGGCATAAAAATGTACACAAATAATTGGGAAAACTTGCCTAGCTAGAAATGAATGAAGTGTAAGATATTGAAAAATCATTGATACAGTGCTGGTTAGCTTTTGCGGCATGCAAACAAGACATTAATTAAATTTAGGACAGCTATATTTGTGTTAGCTGTTTTAACATATTATTAATACAAGTTAACGTTTCATATATACACAAGAATAATGAAAATTATAAAATAAAAAAAACAAGTGATGTGTTTGTGACACTATGTCCCCTTTTGAGCGATTTTGACCCATATATTTGACCTTTGACATTGAAGGATGACCTTGACCTTTCGACACTCAAAATGTGCAGCTCGATGAGATACACATGCATGCCAAATATCAAGTTACTATCTTCAATATTGCAAAAGTTATGGCCAAATGTTTAAGTTTGTGCAAACCAACAAAGCAACAAACCAACAGACAGGGCAAAAACAATATGTCCCCCAGTATAGACTGGGGGACATAAAAATGCGAACCCAAGAAGCAAATTTGTCTTAAAAGTAAAAATATCTTCTCTGTATATGTTGCACAATGCAAAATATATGTTACCAGTACAAACAAAAAAGTATACTAAATGAAATGAGCATTCCACAAGCACTTCTACTATTATTATGTGTTTGGTTTGATTTCAAAGACCATACATTACTTTTAATAAATGTGGAAAATTACAGTTTTATTACAATAATTAATATTTGTATTTTTACAGATGTTTGTATAATTGCTTACATATGTATATATTAATTATGGTACAAAGTTATCAAATATGACAGCATTGTTGAGCTATTATAAATAAAACAGAAATTAAAAAAACAAAAAATCATTGAGATTTATGTATATGACAGATCCTATAAAATTAATCACACATCTTTGTAAAATTGTTGGCTTTTCACAACCTGTCCTTGTCTACTTCTTTGGTCATTGGTATCGCTTCACCATGTAGTTTTGTTCTTTTGTGGAATAGCCAAACTTTTCGTAAAAGGGTACCATTTTGTCCTTGCACTCAAGTGAGATTTTGTAACAGCCCAGCTTTTGACATAGTAGCATTAGGATGTCCAACAGCCTGGAAATATAGGGAGAACAATTAAATTATATTTATATAAATGTATTATAATATTGTATTTAAATATTTATATTTTTTTTATTAAATAATATCTATCATATATTTTAAACATATATTTATAAAATAAAATATGTAAGTCCCTTTAAGCGAAAATCTAGTCTATTAAGGTGAAAGTGTCATCCCAGATTAGCATATAAAAAACTGCCCAGGCTAATCTTGGACGTTACTTATTGTACGGGCATTAAGCGCGCTTAATTGAGTGTACTCATCCATTTACTCCGTGAGTATCACAAGCTATTGTTTGAACAGAAAGTTTACAATTGATAATTACCAAATTGTTATTTAAATGATTATAGCATTTTTTTTTTCGTCTGTAACATGTCCGGGGGACATTAAAAATGATTTTCGCAAATGTAAACTATTTATTGGTGAACTAAGTGCTTTGACTGAGACTTGACTCACAGTTTCCCGAGCTGTTGTCCGCGGTATCTGTCGTCCACTACAACGTCTTCTACGCGTGCCCTCTGTAATCAATCATTACAAACTCAATACATGAATGTAGTTTAAATATATAATTTTAGAATGCTTTATTATTTTTTTACCTATTCCGTATGCCATCTGACTGGTTTGTGTTTCATCAGCCAATTCCTACCGCAACACTCATATCATATTGTGTGTCCAGTAAAGTATTTTTAACCCTTTGCATGCTGGGAAATTTGTCGTCTGCTTAAATGTTGACTGCTGAATTTCTAAAATTTGCATTTTCTTCACTTTTTTTCAAAGACCACTATCAAAATAGCAAACAGTTTGGATCCTGATGAGACGCCACGTTTTGTGGCGTCTCATCTGGATCCAAACTGTTTGCAAAGGCCTTCAAAATCCGGTTCCAGCGCTCAAAGGGCTAATCCAGTTTGAACTACGCATTGTATATGTACCAAAGCAAATTAGTTGAATTGATATCCCACCAATTTCAAAATTTTGTGACAGACGGACAGAATGACGGACTAAATGACGAATGGACAACGCCAAATCTATATCCCTCTGCCTTTGGAGGGGGATAATAATACGTAGTATAATATATACACTAGTAAAAAAACTGCCTTTACAACCAACCCTATCTAACAAATACTTTGTTTGAAATGAGGGGGCCTTATCATTTTTACCTCCCCCATCTGCCCCACAGGACAGGACACAAAGTGTGAACATCTGTTGAATTATATTTTTGCAAATATTTGATGATAAATAAAAGACAATGACATGCTTAATTATAAGTGTTAGGCTGAGAAATTTCTTGGATTTTGCAAATTATTAGAAAAGATCACAAGAATGGTCTGGCTTTGAACATGCCCTTATACCTTGTGCCAGCCTAGATCTTTTCTTACATTTCCAAAGCAGACACTTTTGAAATGAACAAAATTGTTTGCCTATTTATTAATATGGCAACAAACCCAAAGGGAACAATCTATAGCGACCAACATCATTTTGTCATTAAACTTGACATGATAAATTTATGTTGTTTGCCTCGAAGATAAACAAAGAGCCCTAGGAAATAAAACAAGAGGGCCAAGATGGCCCTAGTTCGCTCACCTGAGGAGTCGGTTCATTCAATGTTTGTCAAAAATATGGCCTAGTGATCAAGTGTTTGAGCCAGATGAGACAGATATGATTATTGCTTTGATGTGCATCAAGAAAATCATTCTCTTAAAATACTCGAGTATTAGGTGAACAAGCTGTGTTTGTGAAACACTATGTCCCCCATATATTTGACCTTTGACCTTGAAGGATGACCTTGACCTTCACCACTTAAAATGTGCAGCTCCATGAGATTGTCATGTAATGATCCTGCATCATTGTACATTCAAACGGAATACGTCTCCTACGTTTGCCCTTATATTGTAAGAGGACCATGAAGAGACACAGAACACTGGACTTTTCTTGGCATTAGAAATTAGAAAATACAAATAAATTCAAACTGGCCTAACCCTTAAGTCATTGACAAAAAAGTTTCTATATTGTACAAAGTATCACAAAAATGATTCAATCGAAGTTAATGGTAAGAATTATTTTTGGTAACTTGGCATGACTGTGAGTTACATACATAATGTTTGTTGAATATAACATCCCATTTAGGTCATTTTGAATCAAACATAATGCAGAATAAGATGAGATGTAACACATCATCTCGAAAGAATCCCAAAACGTTAACGGCTGACCTTCTTCGCATAGTACACTAAAATATAAATAAACTAAAGATATTAGTATGTTAAGTAATGAAATCTCTCATTCACAGAACATATTTTATAAATAATTCCTTTATCAACTTGATAACTCATACAGTTCATATCAATAAATTAAGTTGCACAAGTGGTCAAAAATTGAAGGTCATCAAAGTGCATACATTCATTTTTAGGAATTGAGTTGAATTATATATAATCCCAACCCAGATTCAATCGAGATAAACATTCTGACTAAATTTCATGAAGTTCTGATAAACTGTGACCTCTATCGTCTACAGGAAGTTTTAGTATGATTTGACCAGATGACCTACTTTATGACCTCAGATGACCCATATACAATCCCAAGCCAGATTTTATCAATTAATACATTCTGACAAAATTTCATTAAGACGTGATGAAAACTTTGACCTCTTTCATCTACACAAGGTTTTACTAGAATTGGACCGGTGACCTAATTTTTGACCCCAGATGACCCATATACGATCCAAAATCAGATATTTTCAAGATAAACATTCTGACCATATTTCATTAAGATCAGATGAAAACTATGACCTCTATTGTCTACACATGGTTTTTCTATGATTTGACCTAGTGACCTAGTTTCTGACCCCAGATGACCCAAATACAATCCCAATCCAGATTTTATCAAGATAAACATTCTGACAAAGTTTCATAAAGATCTGATGGAAACTGTGACCTATTTTGTCTACACAAGGTTTTTCTATGATTTGACCTAGTGACCTCTTATTTGACCCCAGATGACCCAAATACAATCCCAACCCAGATTTCATCAAGATTAACATTCTGGCCAAATGTTATTAAGATTGGATGAAAACTGTGACCTCTACTGTCTACACAAGTTTTTTAAACTTTGACCTAGTGACCTAGTGTTTGACCAAAGATTACCCAAATTCTATCCCAACCCAGATATTAACAAGACAAACATTCTGACCATATTTTATTAAGATCTGATGAAAACTGTAACCTCTATTGTCTACAAAAGGTTTTTCTATGATTTGACCTAGTGACCTAGTTTCTGATCCCAGATGACCCAAATACAATCCCAATCCAGATTTCATCAAGATATACATTCTGACAAAGTTTCATAAAGATCTGATGGAAACTGTGACCTCTATTGTCTACACAAGGTTTTTCTATGATTTGACCTAGTGACCTAGTTTTTGACCCCAGATGACCCAAATACAATCCCAACCCAGATTTCATCAAGATAAACATTCTGACCAAATTTCATAAAGATTGGATGAAAACTGTGACCTCTATTGTCTACACAAGGTTTTTCTATTATTTGACCTGGTGACCTAGTTTTTGACCCCAGATTACCCAAATACAATAATCCCAACCCAGATTTCATCAAGATAAACATTCTGACAAAATTTCATAAAGATTGGATGAAAACTGTGACCTCTACTGTCTACACAAACAAATTTTTGACGGACACACGCACGCACGCCGGACATCGCACAATCACTTAAGCTCACCGTGTCACTTCGTGACAGGTGAGCTAAAAAACATGTGAGAATTGTGAACATACATAAGAACAAATACTGAATGCCATTCAGCTGAGGGAAAAACACTTACACTAGTACACTGTCGTATAAACTTCTGCTCAACAGTAAGAGTTGCTGTGCCAACAACCTCACCTATACTGGTGTCCTCGACAACGACAATGTAATAACTATTGGCACATGCCATCATCTTTGAGAATCGCTCTGAAACATGAAAGAATATAGAATATAGTTTATTAAATAATTGTACAATGTTGCATATAAATAATGAAATATGGCCAACGTTGTTCCTGATCATCATTGCGTTAACAAAATGGAAGAAACAATACAATCATACCATAATACAAGAGCACGGTCGAGCGGATGCCAACGCTCGGCTGTGGCTGCTTGGATTTTTATTTTTTTAACCTTTGACCTTGAAGGTCATCATTGACCTTGACCTTTTAACCACTCAAAATGTGCAGGTCGATGAGATACACATGAAAAAAAAAGTATTTTTGACCTTTGACCTTGAAGGATGACCTTGACCTTTCACCACTCAAAATGTGCAGCTCCATGAGATACACATGCATGCCAAATATCAAGTTGCTATCTTCAATAATGCAAAAGTAATGGCCAATGTTAAAGTTTTCGGATGACGACGACTACGACAACGACGCAGCAGACGAGAGGGCTATGACAATACCTCGGGTTTTCTTCGAAAACAGCCCAGCTAAAAATCATATTCAAACAAGAGGACCATGATGGCCCGTTAGTTTTCACCTGAGTTTAAGGTACACAAATAGTCCTGGTAACCTAATTTTTATGCAACTTGACTCAGATTCCGATTTGACATAGACATTATAAAGATACCAGTAAACCACCTGACTAAGTTTCGTTAAGATTGAGTCATAAATGTTACTTCTGGAGTGGAAACAAGGTTTTTCCAAGATTTAACCTGGTGACCTAGTTTTTTCACATATGTAACCCAGATGATAATTCGGCCTTGAATGTGTCAAGATTAAAATGATGACCAAGTTTCCTCAAGATTGAGTCATAAATGTGGCCTCTAGAGTGGTAACCAGGTTTTTCTAAGATTTGACCTGGTGAAACATTCTGACAAAGGGGTTTCATCAAGATTGGATGAAAAATGTTGCTTCAAGAGTGGTAACGAGCTGAAAGATGATGACACACGACACACAACAATGGACGCCAGACATAGCCTGACCCCAATAGCTCACCATGAGCACTTCAAGCTCAGGTGAGCTAAAAATAGATTGAAGTGTGGAAAAACACAATGAGAAATTTTTTCAGTGGTAATCTTAAATAATCAATACAACTTCATTTTTTTTTTTAAATATAAGGCAAAATCATTAAACAATATTCAAATTTTTGCATTTATTCCAAACAGCCTATTAAGATAACTGAAGCAAACATTGTCTAATAGTTGTTTGCATGACAAAAATTCAAATAAATTGATGTAGTTGATGGATAAATAATTCCAGAAGATGAGAAGATAAACTAACTTTTCTAAATCCATTGTAGGTATCCAAATTGATTACTTTCTTATCTTATCAGAGTACTGACACTCAAACGTAATGAATTTATCATAATATAGGCTTACAAAACAGTCCATCCAAAAACCAACTGCCCCACTCATTAACTTAATCTTTAACTGACTCACTGATATTTCAACTGATATTTTAGCAGCGCCTTGAGAAAATGGACATATCGGAACAGTGTAGCTTCAGATATGCCTCTGCATCCGTTTACTCTGATGAGGAGTCATAATGTCTCCTGGAGCTATGACGGTTGCATGTGCATTAAACCCCATTTTCGCAAGACACAGCTCATTTGTCATCATGATGTTTGGAACTGAACTTTCTTGTGATGATTACTAGGTTTGGCTTACCTTCATATTGTTCTTTAGATACTTCACCGACGATCGTCAGGTGTGTCAATAAGTGCATGTACCCTGCAAGATGAATTGTTGTTTGGGCACCAAAAAAGCTGTTCTTGAATACAGGTAAGTCTATAAATAACCTGTGGAATCCAGTTTGAAGAATGGTTGAAACTTTTTTCAATATATGACAAGATATTGAAGAAATAGTTTTCATGGCTTTCCCATGCAGTATATTTAGGAACATTACATAACTTATCATATTAAACAAATTTAGACTCTTTTATTAGTCAGCAAAGTATTTGTCTGGCTTACTTATTAAAGCCGGCCGAGTTGATGTTGGTATATTTTCCCATTTTTGTTATGTGTCGCAAACAAGTGATTATGAGTCAAAATGTGATGGTATTTATGTCAGATGTGCAAACAATTTGGTCAAAATCGGTCAAGAAATGCCCAAATTCAGTACAAAGATAGGGCTTTTCAATTTCTGTCCACGGACAGAAACGATCTAAATTTAAACACGTGCGGGTCAAATGTAAAACCTCGTGACAATTGCATCACTGTTTACAACGCCATTTGCCACGGAGAAACCGTGTTATTTAGTAGTTCTTTTTTGTTTTGAAAAGGGCGGAAGTGGAAATCACGTGAAATTGGGGCTCATGTGACCCAAAGCGTGCATACGTCACAGGTTAATAAAAGTCTTGAGGATTCAGTTATGTACATGATTAGGTTTTGTATTTTTGATGCTTTCGGCATTTTTTGGCACAATTTTTGCAAAAATCAGTATGAAAGAGTTAAGCTTTAGAATGTATCTGACGAATACTGATCAATTCTGGTCAGTTGAGAAAACCAAATTGTTGTGAGAAATATCAACTCGGCCTGCTTTAAGATCGTGGACAGGTTTATTAAAATATGGTATGAAAAGACAACAAGTGTCACATTTGGGACATTTCAAAGTTCATAGTCTTTCCGCTCCTGTGGCTGCATTTCATCAGGAAATGGTAATGGATTGTGTCCCAGCACTTTCACCTAATTAACATACTGCAAAACTTAAAGTTGGGACAAATTTTTAATTAAAGCTTAAAGTTCCAGCCATCAAGTATTTACTGAAAGATATTTTATTTTGCTGTGGTCTATTGCTGTCAGGGACATATGTGTCGTGTTCTGAGAAAACTGGGCATAATGCATGTGCGAAAAGTGTCATCCCAGATTAGCCTGTGCAGTCCGCACAGGCTAATCAGGGACGATACTTTCCGCTTTTATGACATTTTTTGTTAAATGAAGTCTCTTCTTAGCAAAAATCCAATTAAAGCGGAAAGTGTGGTCCCTGATAAGCCTGTGCGGACTGCACAGGCTAATCTGGGACGACACTTTACGCACATGCATTATGCCCAGTTTTCTCAGAACACGACACATATTGATAACACACAATGGACGACAAACAACTGATAAAAGACATCGGGATCACAAAAGCTCACCAAGAATGTTGCCCTCTGGTGGGCATGAGATGCTCAAGTGAGGTAAAAATAACATACCTCTATCATAATCGCCACGCTTCAGAGGTCGCACCTTGAGATTCTCTCCTGGATTTCGTATTGAGATCGCTGGACTGTATGTCGAGAGACATTGTGAAAAATCAAGGTCATCCAAGATGGCCGGGTCGAAAATATCTTGGTCATGTTCACCTTCCCCATTCTGTCATACAAGACAATAAACAGAAACTGTTGAAATGACACTGCACATATATCTCTTTCAATGCTGGAACCAAATTTTGAAGGCCTTTGCAAACAGTTTGGATCCAGATGAGAACGTGGCGTCTCATCAGGATCCAAACTGTTTGCTATATTGATAGTATAATTTGACAAAAAAATCGAAGAAAATGCTAATTTTAGAAATTCAGCAGACGACATTTAAGCAGACGACAAATTTCCCAGCATGCAAAGGGGTATAAAGAACAGCATTTGTTTAGTACACTCAACAAAAATATCAAGAACCAAATGAAAACCATTTTATTGTCAGCGTACCAAATTGAAATTGCAGTGTTTCATTATTTATATGAATTTTCATCTAGCAATTTCAGAAATTAATGTTTGTGTAAAACATGTTTGTATTAAAACCAAAATATTGGCAACAAGACCTGTCACCATAGGATGACATAATATATTGACATATGCCCCCCTTTTCCACATTTTTGTAAACCTTAACGCGAAGTGTTTTTCTGCATTTATCGAAACAAAGCAAAATGTGACGGAATTTCAGACTGACAGACGGAAACGCAATCACAATATGCCCGCCTTCGGGAGCATAAAAATATTACCATATTGGCAATAATATGAACAAATTATTATTTCTTGTGGTGGAACTTTTCTTGTCTGTATTTCAACAGTATTTCTGTCATTTCAAAACAGTCAGTTATTCCTGAGTTTCCCACATACTTATGCTAGAACAATAACAACTTCCCTACTTGAATCAGAGGTATGGGAAGAATGGCCATGGAAATGATTTCATTACGAATGTTCAGAAGATTAGTGATTTGGCCGTAAACTCACTATCCACATATTGTAGTCCAGCACTCTACCAACAGAGCTAGCTGGTACGGTGAAAGTGAAAAACTGGAATACGTAAATTTAAATGTTGCAGTGGATCTACAAGTTACAACATGCAACAAAAAGTGTGACATACAACTTGTTTCATGCCTGTGTCATGGGTGTTGTTTTTCTGTCATTTTTTAGGCAAAAACCAGTACTTTCCAAAAAGCCAAAACAAAATGTGCAGTTGTTGTGTTTTTCGCCCAAATATTTTGGCCTATTTTCACAAAGGAAAAAAGGTGGAGATAAACTAAACTTGTTTGAAAGAGTGATTGAATCAAAATCATCTACAGTGAGTGCATTAGAATTTTGATTAAATACAAGAAAATATTTAAGTTACCAGTATAATGTATATAGGTTCTTCTTAATTTTTGTATGACCAATATCTGCACACATTTTGGGGGATTTAAGAAGCAATTTTTCAATTAAATTGTATTAAAAAAAATTGTCATATTTACAATCACTGTAAAAAATCCAAACCAAGCCATATTTCCTATCTGACTGATTTATTTTATCAAAAACCAAAATCATAGTTGATTTTATATTATAATTAAAATGTTAAATTTGAAAGGTTATGGGATAATGTCAAATTTTATGTTAACTATATGATCCCCACTAGGTACATATAAATTTTGAAAATTTTGACCAAGAAAATGTGCACAGGTTAAAAAAATATAAACATTGCTTCAAACATGAAATTCAGAAGTACCGGTAATGATATTAATTTTCAAAGTGGAGATAGTAAATATAAACATAGGGTAAGTACATATTTGCTATTATGAGTTATAAGTGTTTTTTTAGCATGCTTGTACTAAAAGATTGAGGCTTGTTAACACACTACTGATTCTGATGAATGTTTAGGACTAGTACTTGGTGTCTTTTGCGAAAATCTTGAGAATCCAGAAGAATTTGGGGAAAATCTTGAGAATCCAGTAGTCTTTGGGGGAAAATCTTGAGAATCCAGAAGTCTTTGGGGAAAATCTTGAGAATCCAGTAGTCTTTGGGGAAAATCTTGAGAATGCATGAAGAAAGGGGATCAAAATCACAATGCTTCACCTGTGCTTAAATACTAATAATGGCAAAACATTTTTGAAATGTGGAATATGCAAAAAAAACTATGCAACACATGAATAAACAAGAGAATGATGGGTTTGTCAGAATCACAATGCCCCCTACTGCGCCGCTTTGAAAATATTTTGTTTACTTTTTTTGACCTTGAACCTTGAAGGATGACCTTGACCTTGACATTCACCACTCAAAATGTGCAGCTCCATGAGATACACATGCAGTCCAAATATCAAGTTGCTATGATCAATATTGCAAAAGTTATGACCATTTTTTGAAACCTAAACGCAAAGTGTGACGGAATTTCAGAAGGACAGACAGACTGATGGACAGACGGACAGTGCGATCACTATATGCCCACCTTTGGGGGCATTAAAATTTCATGGATAACATCAAATTATAGTTTTTTTTTAATTTTTATTAATGTGTTGGGTTTTACGTCAACTCAACAAATAAAGGTTGTGCTGTTTATAAATGTCGACAATGAAATCCATACAAGAGGGCCATGGGTCCTAAGGCGCTCACCTGAGAACCGAAGGAACTAAACTATTTTGAGATGGTGGAGTTCAAAATAATAAAAGTACTTTATTAAACTTAAATATTATCATAGGGTTCACAAGAGGTATTTTGCTCGCCCCTGGAATCCATGTTCTTCGGAGCACCAGAACCATTTTAAAACTAAATCAAGACATCATAAGAACATAATTATGTTCTCAGCATGATTCATTAAGATTGAACAAAACTTTATAGAGAGTTCTAAATGTTTCAAAATAGCCATACAAAGAAAACTGCCACCCACCTGAGGGCCTTGTTTTTAAACAAGCCGGAACTATTTTCAGACTCACCTTGCAATGATATTTCCAATTAAAACAACAATCAACCCTGTTTATAACACAAATCTTTGATTATCACACAAAAACTACCGACCTCATCAACAAGGATATCAGTAAAACTGATGGATGCTCCCCAATTATGCTTTGTCAATATATGGGTTAATTTTGTGGAAAAAAAAAAATATATATGACCTTGAGAAAATCTATTAGCCTCGGTGACATTGACCTTGACCCCAGTGACCTCAAACCTCATCAAAAGGTAGAGGTCCATGCAAGGTACTTACATGCCAAATATGAAAGAGATGGGTAAAGTATTGAAGGTGCCATGAAAAACTGTTATAAAAGTGTAACGGAAGGAAAGATGGAAGGAAGGAATAACGGAACTTCAAACTGGCAACTATATGCTCCCCATGGAATGGTACTAAACATGATGATTTTACTTTGAGTTTTGGTTTATTTTTTAATATACTGGACTCCAGATGAACATTAATTAATGGTTATGTATAAGATAAAATATCTGAATAAGACATTTCTTGATCAGTTTAACAGAATGCTCCGAATAATGATTTATAAACGAATGAAATGTTGTAGCACTTGTAATTAAGTGGTTTTTCAGCATTGAAAACAATCTATACAGAAATTTATCATTATAGTATTTTCTTTCTGAAAATGAAATATGTAATGTAAATGAAGATTTTATGTGTCATGTTTATGTTGCCCAAATATACTTGATGAATTCAATTTTGCTCTAGTTTTCGAAGAAAAAAGTCAAGTTATTGTCATCAGTTAATCGTCTATATGTGCATCTGTGACAGTCAAGTTTTCCGTGCCAATCGTTTTCTCTTATTCCCCAGTCTCGCTATCATAGCTTCGCGGGCTCAAACCAGGGCTCAGGTGGTAATGCCCAGGTGAATGCCGGCAAAGTTCTGGTTAAGCTACAGTATATCAGTAAATCAGTGCTCAGACATAGAGGGATCAAATCTCATTAGATCTATCGCGACTCTTCAGAAATAACTTAAGAGATTTTCACTTAATTAATACAGGATGGTCTGGTATCCTGGTTATGCACTTATGATTTTAACTCTGGTTAGACATTTTTTGATGAGTTGTGGCCCTTTCCTACTTTTTACTTACAATAAATGTTGCCTCTAGAGTGTTCACAAGTTTTTACTATAGCCATATTAGGAAAACTGCCACGCCCCCTGGGGGCCATGTTTTTTAACCAACCGGAACCATTTTCGACCTCGTCCAAGATATCATCGGGACACATGTTCCGACCAAGTTTCATGGAGATTGGACAATAAATGTGGCCTCTTGAGTGTTCACAAGGTTTTACTATAGCCATATTAGGAAAACTGCCACGCCCTCTGGAGGCCATGTTTTTCAACCAACAAGAACCATTTTCGAACTCGTCCAAGATATCATTGGGACACATGTTCTGACCAAGTTTCATGAAAATTGGACAATAAATGTGGCCTCTAAAGTGTTCACAAGATAAATGTTGACGAAGGCCGTCAAATGACGGACAACAGACAAAAGGCGATCACAATAGCTCACCATGAGCACTTTGTGCTCAGGTGAGCTAAAAAGCAATGTAGACTTAATTTTGTTATATGTATCTTAATTTTGTTATTTGTATTTATATCTTTAAAAGATGACTTTTTAGGTTTGAAAAAATATCATGCAATTTTAAAATGTTTTTTTTATTCACAATGTTATCCAATTAATGATTTTTGATAGACAACAATACAGACAGCAATCAGAGAATATGATGGACTTAACTATAGTGTGTTTGGGAATAGCAAGTAGAGCCAAGTAAAGGACTAGATTTATTGCTTCAGTGGAAAATATGGAAGCCGTATTTCAGCTGAAAAATCCTTTGAAAATAAAGCACAAACAATAATTTCTTCATCTTTCGACCTGTCGCTGTACACTTTAATAAAAACAAGCAAATTCGTAGAATTGATATCCCCCGCAACATATCTTTTGTTTAAGGATGGGTGCAAATCGGATGGATGAACATACTACAAAACAAAGGGCCATTACTCTGTTATTAACAGATGGTGTACAATGCCATTTAGCGTGCATCATCGTCTTATCCATATATATACTCATACCAAGTTTCAATGAAATCCGCCAAAGCACTTCCAAGATATGGCTCCGGACACAAAAGTGCCTATAGTAAAAAGCATTTATTCAAGATACAAAGGGCCATAACTCCGTTCAGATGGTGTACAATGCCATTTGGCGTGCATCATCGTCTTATCCATATATATATAGTCATACCAAGTTTCAATGAAATCCGCCAAAGCACTTATAAGATATTGCTCCGGACACAAAAGTGCCGGACGGACGGAGCGACGGATGGAAGGACGGACGGACAGCCGGACGGACAACGCCAAAACAATATCCCTCCGCCTCTGGCGGGGGATAATTAATCATGGGGTTTTACTTAAATATTGTTGAACTCGGCTTTAAACATTTCAGGACAGTCAGAGTTTTTTTTTACTCAGACAAACTGATATTTACCTTCGGGAAATTGTAAGTTCACAGACGGACATTCTCACGGGTATTTGGAAATATAGATTGAGGATTAATATTCCAGAGGGGTTAATCATGTGACAAACATGATGGCGACGTCCCTGTCGAGACAGGTATTTTCGCCGTTTTATACCCTGCATTTCTTTTCTTATTTTTTAATATGCCTCTCACTTTCCAGCTGTATCAGCAAGAAAGTCATAAGCGTTTCGTATAAATAATCGCTCTATATCTCAACTTTACTTGCTGCAAAATTTCTAATCGGTGTGACCTAATTACAGCTCCCCTAAGAAAATTCACAGCGAGTAAAGTTGTGATATCAAGTGAATTTTTAATACGAAATAAACGCAAATCACTTTTTTGCTGATATGGCTGGAACGTTAGCGCCATTTAATCAATTAATACAAGTAATAAAGGGTATAACACCGGAAAACATACCTGTCTCGGCATGGACGTCTCCATCTTGTTTTTCACTTGATTACCCCCTCTGTATTCAAACTTCCAAAATGGTTAAAAAATAAAAGTAAGACAGGTCTGATTTAATTTCAATTTGTATCAGATTTTTCAGCAAGGTGGGGTTTGAAAATATGTTCATTAGCAGGATTTATTTTATTTTATTTACATGCAAAATCATTTATAACGATTGTTCCATTGTCCAAATTGGATTGACTTAAGTGTATTAATTTAAGTAAAATTGTAGCATCAGATCCCCAATGAGAATGAGACAGAACTTTCAATGGAACAAAAACCGAACATTTTTTTTTTATCAGATATTACTTTAAGGGACTCTGCTTCGCCAAAACAGGCATTATGGAACCTGAAATACATGTACCTAGTTTGGAGTAATCTTGACATTTCCTAAGCCTACAGAAATGGTCACATTGAGATTTTGACTTTGAATATTTGACACCATTTTCAATAGATAATTTTACAATTTTATCAAAGTTTTGTTGTTATTGTTGTTAAATTATGAGTGATTATTGTGATAACTAATAAAAATTCATCAATATTTAATGAGCAATCAGCCCTGGATTTAAAACATTAAAGGGACCTGTTCACGTTTTGGTATATCAACACAATTAAGAAAAAAGTTTCAGCAAATTTTTGTTGAAGTTATGATATTTGCGATGAAACAGTAATACTGAACATTTACCTTGCTCTAAAATACTATTATATGCATCTTTTGACGATTTAAAAACGTGAAAATTATAAAGCGTTAAAAACTCGAAACGATTTTAAAATTTGGAGTTTTGTTGCTATCTTTATATTTTGTGAATAAACGAGGCTAGCTTATATGAAGTATAAAATACACCTCTGATTATACCAGCACGGATGGCTGAGTAGTTTAAGCGCTTGACTTTTACTCCCAGGGTCAGTGGTTCGAGCCCCACCGTAGATAACTTTGTTTTCATTCTTTAATTTTATTCTTGTTTTAAACTGGAGCTCTGTAGTTCCAATGTTAACATTTATCAATTTAAAGCATTTACTTACAAACTTAAAAACATGCCAAAATCTTTGAACAAGTCCCTTTAACAATATTATTTATCTTTAGGTCAAAAAGTGTAACTGAAAGTATTTCCTTGAGGCACAGCTTTCTCTTGCGTCAACGGTCAAGGTGGTATACTTGCGGTTAGACTTAAAACAAAATCGGTTTAATGCATGTTAAACTGTATAATACAGGATTTCATCCCTATATTTCAGATCAAATAAGTCTGCATTATACACATTCTAATGACTTCACAACTGTTTTAATGTATAATGTCATAATTATGCCTTTAATGAGATAATTGTGTTTTCTTTCTAAAGGTAAGCAATCTTTCTGTTTTATTATTATTTAATAGCTAGATCATAAAGTCATGCTTATGTTTATAACGGGTCATACATAAAAATTATAGATATTAACAGTAATTTTGCAAAAAATAAAAAATAAATATTATGGCTGGTTTGACCAGGTAGAATGTCTGAGCACAATCAACTCCACTGGATTATATTCCATTCAGAATAAAAAGTTGTTCCAAGTAAGCAGTTATTAATATTTAATACTTGAAATTGAATTAAAAACCAGATACCAAATGTTTTATGTAATGTTTCATCTAAACACTGCCAGAGCAAGTACATGTACCTAACTGTTAATGGGGCCGTCCAACAGATTTTGGCATGTATTGAAGCTTGTCATTAAATGCTTTAAATGCTTTAAATTGATAAATTTAAACAGTGCGATCACTTTATGCCCACCTTCAGGGCATAAAAATGACCTTTGACCTTGAAGGATGACCTTGACCTTTCACCACTTAAAATGTGCAGCTCCATGAGATGCACATGCATTTTTTTTTATTTTTTTTTCCTTTGACCTTGAAGGATGACCTTGACCTTTCACCACTCAAAATGTGCAGCTTCATGAGATACACATGCATGCCAAATATCAAGTTGCTATCTTCAATATTGCAAAAGTTATGACCAACGTTAAAGTTTTCGGACGGACACACAGACGGACGGACGGACGGACTGACAGTTCAACTGCTATATGCCACTCTACCGGGGGCATAAAAAC
>VMBQ01000528.1:242845-305308 GCA_007657795.1 Dreissena rostriformis | reverse complement strand
AAGTTATGCACCCAAAATTGCCTTTACTATAATTTCTTCATTTCTACACCGATTCACTTCAAATTGATACTGAACTTCTCTTATGACAATACGGTCAATCTCAACTATGCATGGCCCCATTACCAACCCTGGGGCGCCCCGCCCACATAGACCACACCCACCCAAAATTGCCTTTTACTATAATTTCTTCATTTCTACACCGATTCACTTCAAATTGATACTGAACTTCTCTTATGACAATACGGTCAATCTCAACTATGCATGGCCCCATAACCAACCCTGGGGCGCCCTGCCCACATAGGTCACACCCACCCAAAATTGCCTTTACTATAACTTCTTCATTTCTACACCAATTCACTTCTAATTGATACTGAACTTCTCTTATGACAATACGGTCAATCTTGACTATGCATGGCCCCATTACCAACCCTGGGGCACACCTAGGTCAAACATTCCGTGTGGGGATACGCGTTGGCCTCTGCCGCGCCATTTCTAGTTGTTTATGTGTTAACTTTATTTTATGAAACAATTTTACGAAATATTCGTTGATTTTGAGCATTATAGTGGCTTTAAACTTTTGTATATAACCTCTATTTACGATTTAACAAGTTTCTGTTTTTATCAGTCATTTTTCTTTTGAGAAACATGGGAACATAAAAGTGCTCAAGAATTTCATAAACACAAACATTTGGGCATATATGTTACTATTAAAAGATTTCCTGAAATAAACGTCCAATCGGGATGGAATATTCCCACTGAAAATGTGTATATTATCCCCCAGTACTATGTGCTCGCACAGTTCTTATGCTAGAACTTTTCATGCAATTTTTGTTGTGAATCAGGAGAAAGTTTAAGTTGTTTTTTGAAAATAAATACAATAAATAAGAGTTGTGTTTACACTAGAATAAGAGTTGTGTTTACACTAGCGCAGTTGTCAAGTAAGATTTTGAAATTATATTTTCCTGTTTTTTTCCTAATTTTGGTAGTGTTTGTATTTATTTTCAAGCGAAGTAAATGTTAGTGAAACAAAATACTCATGAGTGTGACATCATCATGAGAGACTGGTTCTTAATGTAAACAAAATGATCGATACCAGGTGATGCTGGATACAAGGGAACAGTACTAATGTGAAAATACTGAGCTCAATCAGAGGATTGAACCCACGACCTCCAGAGTGGAAGTCAGACACTCTAAGCGCGTTGCTAAAGAGCTAGCCAAACAGCCTTGACCTTAAATCACTACATTCCTCCCCCTCTTAAATGTTTTCAAGGCCCAGACACTCCCACTACAGCGTGTTTTGCATCAGCATGGCCCTCCCAGAAACCATTATATGAAGACCCATTTCCCCATTCACATTTCTTTTTTGCCTCGTGGCCATTAATGTGAAAATAATTAACTCAATCTGGGGATTGAACCCACAACCTCGAGACTGGTAGTCAGACACTCTAACCGCGTCGAAATAAAACAATTTCAAACAAAACGTATAAGTAAGATGTCAAGTTAACCTGAATCAATAAAATTATACAGCTATGCCTGGCGGCTCTTACCAAAAAAGTGTCAGTCATGATTTATTAGTCGACAATTTGTCTGCTTGCATCATCTAGGTACACGTTGATGTTAGTTTGACAACAATCATGAAGTGACTTCCGCATCGTATTCGGATAAATTCGGACTAGTCTCTAACAGAAATAACGTTTATACGGATATTTGTATTTTCTTAGGATAGATAAGCAGTGTAATACAAATTCAACATTTATTAAATAATTTATTGTAAATTGATGCTAATGTGCTTTTTTTAAATGCTAGATAATCTGTAATGGATATTAATTGAAGTTTAATGTTTAAGGACTATTACAAAGATGGCCGCGCCCATGCCAAAATAAACTTGAAGTTCCCAGTTAAGTTTTTATCAAGAGTACAATAGAAAGAACAAATTTGCAATAGAAAATGACGTGCATGCGTTGTGTTTGTGCATCAAGGCATCTGTTAAGAAAACATTTGATTCATGACAACTCTGTCATGTCACTTCAAAGGTTTAGACATCGAGACAATGACGTCTACAGTTATAATACAGCATATTGCCATAAACGTTATACAAAGAAATATTCTCAGTTTCAAATAGCTTTTACAAAATCTCTTGAAAATGCGAACACTTCTTCTAATCGATATCACTTGTTGGGATTGAAATTAGGACACAATAACTTGAAACAAGCAACATTTTATTCTACAAACAGTAAACCTGGCCAGGATATTGATGAAGTTGTAAGTATTTGTAAACAGAATATGTCATGGTACCAAGCTTAAGCGGGATTGGTGAAAAGATGTGTGGCAGCCCGGTTAACTCAGTCTTAAGAGCTCTCCCTGTAGGCGAGGTGTCCCTGTTCGAGTCCCGGACTGGCCGCACACTTTTCACCACCCGGCGACAAATAGAAAGTGTTATATTGTTCAAATGTCGTAATGTAGAGGTTTGTAATACAAATATATAAAGTCAAATGACTAAATAACAATACAAGTGTTAGGTTATATATAAAATAGCAATCTAATGAAAGCTAAACTCTCAACTACTTGCAATGATATTACTCAAGCAATGCACAATACTTAATGTGTCAGTATCTGTTTAATGAAAAAACAGGTAAATTAGCACTAATCTGTAATCTGTATGTATGTATCTGGATCATGGAACAGAAAGATGATTCATGATTATGCCCCTTCAAATGAACTTTTGGAGTCACGCTGTTAGCGGGCTGGACTTTGACTGCCCATATACAATTTTATAAGTTTGTGGATCATACTGTTTCTTCAATTCTCTCAATTCTCATTTCTGAATGGAAACATGTAATATGTCATCGTCATCAAATGAAGATTTGCAAGACATCTTTTTTTTATGCCCAGTGATCCTCTCAATCCTGAGTTATATGCTCTTGAACTCATTTGTGCCTAGTAGACTCTCCCATCCTTCTAAATTGGATCAATTTATTTCCAAAATTAGAGATGTCTAGTATATTTATTTCTATATTTAGAATATTTCGTACAGAAATTCCTTTAGGCAAACAGCGTAAACCCTGATGAGGCGCCGCCTTATTTGCCCTTGAACTTAGCCATGGGCATAGCCGATATGGCTCTGACATGTGGGCGTTTTTAATCAGGTTTGTGGCAAAGCTCTAGTTCCGATTTTTGGTAAAGCAATCTTTGAATGAATGTTTTTGTTGTGTTAGTATGATTACTTTAATGTTCAATTTATTGATTAAACATATGTATGTCAGAATACCTACAACTGTCTTTTCAGAAAGAAAACATCTACACAGTTCCAAATCTTCTGACAGTATCAAGAATAGCCGTAACACCATTCATTGGGTACTTAATAATTCAACAGAATTTTCCCTGGGCATTGGCAGTGTCTGCACTTGCTGGCATCACAGATTTGGTAATCTAGATATGTGGATAAATTTAAAAAGTATCTTAAAATACATAGCAATTGCCCTATACTATTTTATTGTTATGTCCACTAGTATATACTGGGGGACATATTGTTTTTGCCCTGTCTGTTGGTCTGTCTGTTGGTCTGTTGGTTTGCGCCAACTTTANGCTAGCAATTTTATATTTGACATGCATGTGTATCTCATGGAGCTGCACATTTTTAAGTGGTGAAGGGTCAAGGTCAAGTTCATCCTTCAAGGTCAAACGTCATATAGGTGGACATAGTGTTTCACAAACACATCTTGTTTTCCATTATATCTTTTCATATAGTTCATAAAGCAGTATGAAATTTCACTAAAATTCAAATATTCAAATCCTCACAAATGTCTTTTTGGTGCTCTTTCAGCTTGATGGCTATATTGCCAGGAATTTCAAGAATCAAGCAACCAATATTGGATCTGCCATAGATCCTCTTGCCGATAAAATTCTGGTCACAACACTCACTGTCACTTTGTCCATCTCAAACCTTCTTCCAGGTAAGCAGGAGTCAATACAGGAATTGGAGATAGGCTCTTTAATGTTTAAGAAAGGGTAGAACCAGAATTTTGCGTTGTAAGTCTATCTTGTGAACCCTTTAGGGGTGTATTCTAAAATTGTATAGGCTACACATTTTTATAGAACAAGGACAGTTAATTGTGTGAAATTATAAACTGTCTGTAAATGTTTTAAAAATGTTTAAACATGTATGTTGTATATACAACTGCTTCTGCCATGCTTGTGTTTTACTAAATTATCCAATGAGTAAAAAAAAGACCATTATAATACAGATGCATAGCTGACATCTTATCATACAAGAACTAGAAGTGTTGTTTCTTTCATGTTTCAGTACCTCTGGCTATCCTTATTATTGGAAGAGATGTTCTGTTAGTGTTAGCAGGAATTTACATCCGGTTTTCCTCTCTTGAAGCTCCAGTGAGTATGACGGTATATATTACAAATATATAGTTTAGGGTCAGTTTTGTGTGTGATTTATATCCAGGAATCATTGATAGAGGCAACAGTGATCTCCATACTGCATGTACCGGTATGTGTTCAGTGGCGTTGATATACTAGTAATACTGTTTAGAAATGTATCCTTTGTTTTGTTGATTATCTGCTTGTGGGTGCCAGGCGCAGTGTTCACAGAACATTTTTTGCAATCGAAAATCGATTTTGCTTGTCATTGAAAATGGATTTTCATTGTAGTTGATAGGCAAAAATGAAAATCGATGTCAGTTAAAATCGATTTTCGATTGCAAAATCGTTTTGTGAACACGGGGCCAGATTGTGTATATTTCAAGTGAATATGTGTACTTCATCTGACTTATGTATATTTATGTATATGTATATTTTCCAAACTTTTGAAAAAGCCAGGTGAAGTTTTTCTTAAACTGCTCTGTTAATGTAAATGTTGTAATCTGAACTTTTTATTCCATTTGACTCACAATCTCAATGCATGCAATACCGTATTTTTTAATAAGTCAGCTTTGATCACAAGACAGAAATTATGCAGAAGGTATTTTGGTTGCACATTATCAATTGGTCATTTATTTTTGTACAGCTACCATAAATTCCATTATGGTACAACATGCACACTATTTGGAAAAACTGAATTGCATAACGTAAAAAGTTAATAATATTCTTGAACATACAAGTCTGTTTACTATCTGAATAATGAAATGTTCAGTGTCATTTGAATTTCAGAAAACACTGGCAAGATTCATCAATCCAAAAAATGTGACTGCCAAATTTATGCCTTCAAAATTGAGCAAGGTAAAGTGGGCAATTGAAATACAAGTTTTAACTTTAAAGTACCATTTTGTAAATGTGATTTTGTTTTTAAATGAGCATCACATTTTACACCTCTTAAAAGACACTTGTTATTGCAACAGTTTAGATAAGCTCTTTCTAAATGTCCAGTTTTCCAGTTAAGGTATGCCAGTCTTCTGCACAACACCAGGGGGGAAAAAGCCACTCATCATAAACTATGGATTTATTGAACTTTCTGGTGAAGTAAATACACATTTTGTGCAGTTATTATCCCTTGCCAAAGGCGGAGGGATATAGAATTTGCGCTGTCCGTCAGTCCGTCTGTCACAAAACTTTTCAGGGCTATATCTCACAAACAATATAATATATCAACATAAAACTTAATGGGTGTATAGATATCAATAAGGAGAAGTGTCATGCACAAGAACCATAAACCTACACTTTCTTAAATAAGAGTTATTGCCCTTGTTGGTTTTGTATGATGTAACTTTTCAGGGCTATATCTCCGATACGCCACAAGATTTCAAATGAAAGTTCATGGGTGTATAGATATCAATGAGGATAATTGTATGAGGAGAATTGCAATGCATAAAAACAATCACCCTGCACTTAATTTTTTTGTTAGGATTATACCATATTTGCATCCATCGTTAAAAAATCCATCGTTAAAAAAAAATATTTGGCGGGGGATATCAATTCAACAAATGTGCTTGTTTTCATATTGTTTTTCAATAAATGTTTCAGATAAACACTGGACTTCAACTGAGCTTAGTGTGTCTAACATTGGCTGCCCCAGTCATGGACTTTATGAACCATCCTGCACTGATTGCTCTATGGTAGGTACCAGTCCACTAGTCTAGAGTCAGTGCTTTGTTGTATGCACCAGTCCATAAGCTAAGAGTCAGCGCTTGATGGTAGCTACCAGTCAACTAGCCTAGAGTCAGTGCTTTAAGGTAGGTACCAGTCCACTTATAGAGTCAGTGATCTGTGTAAGGTACCAGTCTACTAGCCTAGAGTCAGTGCTCTGTTGAGTGTTGTAGTCACCAGTTCACTAGCCTAGAGTCAGTGCTATAATGCAGGTACCAGTCCACTAGTCTAGAGTCAGTTCTCTGTGATAAGTACCAGTCCACTCGTCTATAGTAAGTGCTCTATTGTAGGTACAAGTCCACTCATCTATAGTGAGTGCTCTGTTGAAGGTCCCAGTCCACTAGTCTAGAGTCAGTTCTCTGTGATAGGTACCAGTCCACTCGTCTATAGTTAGTGCTCTATTGTAGGTACAAGTCCACTCGTCCATAGTCAGTGCTCTATTGTAGGTACCAGTCCACTAGTCTAGAGTCAGTATTCTGTAGGTACCAGTCCACTCATCTAGAGTAAGTTCTCTGTGGTAGGTACCAGTCCACTAGTCTAGAGTCAGTACTCGGTGGTAGGTACTAGTCCACTTTTCTACAGTCAGTGCTATGTTGTAGGTACCAGTCCACTAGTCTAGAGTAAGTTCTCTGTAGTAGGTACCAATCCACTCATCTAGAGTCAGTGCTCTGTTGTAGATATCAGTCCACTAGTCTAGAGTAAGTTCTCAGTGGTAGGTACCAGTCCACTCATCTAGAGTCAGTGCTCTGTGGTAGGTACCAGTTCACTAGTCTAGAGTAAGTGCGCTGTCGTAGGTACCTGTCCACTCATCTAGAGTTAGTGCTCTGTTGTAGATATCAGTCCACTAGTCTAGAGTAAGTTCTCTGTGGTAGGTACCAGTCCACTCATCTAGAGTCAGTGCTCTGTTGTAGGTACCAGTCCACTAGTCTAGAGTCAGCACTCTGTGGTAGGTACCAGTGCAGTCATCTAGAGTAAGTGCTCTGTGGTAGGTATCGGTCCACTAGTCTAGAGTCAGTCCTCTGTGGTAGGTTCCAGTCCACTAGTCTAAAGTCAGTCCTCTGTGGTAGGTACCAGTCCACTAGTCTAGACTCAGTCCCCTGTGGTAGGTACCAGTACACTTATCTAGAGTCAGTGCTCTGCTGTAGGTTACTAGGTACCATTCCACTTGTCTAGAGTAAGTTCTCTGTGGTAGGTACCAGTCCACTAGTCTACAGTCAGTGCTATGTTGTAGGTACCAGTCCACTCGTCTAGAGTCAGTACTGTGTGGTAGGTACCAGTCCATTAGTCTAGAGTCATTACTCTGTGGCAGGTACCAGTCCGCTGGTCTAGAGTCAGTTCTCTGTGGTAGGTACCAGTCCACTTGTCTACATCCAGTGCTCTGTTGTAGGTACCAGTCCACTAGCCTAGAGTCAGTACTCTGTGGTAGGTACCAGTCCACTAGCCTAGAGTAAGTTCTCTGTGGTAGGTACCAGTCCACTAGTCTAGAGTCAGTATTCTGTGGTAGGTACCAGTCCACTCGTCAAGAGTCAGTGCTCTGTGGTAGGTACCAGTTCACTAGTCTAGAGTCAGTACTCTGTGGTACCAGTAATTTAGTATTGTGTCAGTGATCTGTGAACGGTACCAGTATAAAAGCCTAAAGTCAGTGCTCTATGGTAGATACCAGTCTACTTGTCTTGAATCAGTATTTGTGCTAGGTACTATTGTTCTAATCTATAGTGAGTGCTCAGTGTTAGGAACCTGTGTACTTGCTTAGTATCATTTATCTGTGGTACGTACCATTGTAACATTGTACTAGTCTTGAGTCAGTCACCTGTGTGGCAGGTACCTGTCTACCAGCCCTGAGTTGGTGCTCTTTTGTATATTTCTGTCTACTAAAATAGAGTCAGTACTCTGTGGTTAGTACCTGTCTTTTATTTTTGAGTCAGTGATCTGTTGTATGTTTTATTCTATTGCCCAAGAGTCTGTGATAATAGATACCCGTTTGATAGTTTAGAGTCAGTGCTCAATGGTAGGTACCAGTCTTTACCAATTTGCTTGATACCAGTCTTTTTACCAGACTAGGCTTTATAAAAACAAAGCAAGTTTATCTCTTTGTAAATCACCCAGCGATGTAGACTTTTCATGAGGTAATTTTGTCCACCCCTTATGCCATCTGGCAGCACCATGGCCACGATGAGGTGAGGTGAGGCTGATGTCTCAGCTTATTTTACTGATCAGAAAATGGTATTGCGTGGTCGAATATCAAGAGAATTTACTGCACACTCAGGTAATATTAAGGTCGTGTTAGTTTGTGTTATAAGAGGATTCAATCAGTAGATGCATGTTTGTTTTATGTAAAAAAAAACAACACTAGATTAACCCTTTGCATGCTGGGAAATTTGTCGTCTGCTAAAATGTTGTCTGCTAAATTTATAAAATTAGCATTTTCTTTGATTTTTTTTTCAAAGAATACTTTCAGAATAGCAAACAGTTTGGATCCAGATGAGACGCCACGTTCTGTGGCGTCTCATCTGGATCCAAACTGTTTGCAAAGGCCTTCAAAATCCGGTTCCAGCGCTCAAAGGGTTAAGGTAGGCAGAGGGAAGCCTGACTCCTAATATCTTTGACTGCTCCGGCCTTAATTCTCCCATTGCTACAACATTGCCGGCTTGAGTTATGCTTTTTGTTACACTTAATTGAACACAAGAAACCGCGTAGAGCTTGCAACGTATTTTAGTTATGATCACAGTCAATCCTCTATTCAGGTACATTACCGGTGCCACCACGCTGGGTTCTGGTGTGGACTACGCTCTTAATATGAAGAAATACGTACAGTATCCGGATGATGATGCGACCCGGACAAAGTGACATGATTGACATCTGAAATATCTCGACGGGTATCATATGTGTACATATATATCAATTGTTAGCAGTCATATTAAATTTTAAAATAAGTAATGTATGAATATACATGTATACATGATTCAATTTTCTTGTTGTTTTATTACAGATCAAAATATATATTGATATAAATTGTTTGTTTCGTCCTGATCAATTATCATTATATTTCACAACGTCTGTGTTACTCAAATGCGTTATTGGCGTAAAAGCATACGCATCTGAGCAAAAAAAAGGTGGCGTATATTCTTTTGTCAATACGGGTCCACAATTTAAAGAATGTATCATTCAGTAAATTCACGCGTTAATGAAGCCCAGGTTTCACTTATATATAACAGGATTTCCTGGAACCTGACCCTGGTTGAATGTTGAAAGACTGCGGCCTGTCACAAATTAGTTTGAAGGTCACGTTAATTTATACCTTTTTTTACGAAATCTAGTACGGTATGATTTGTGATTTAAATAAGATAAGGTATTTTATTTAAATTGATGACATTCTTTATTTGAAAAGTTAAATAATCTACACAATCCGACAAGGATTTAATGAATTAAACTAAAAACTGCATAAATTTAAAATAGACAAACAGCATGGAAAATAATCATTGAGATTTAAGTTTTGCCCCCAAAAAATAAATTATGGCCAAATGATAAGTTACATGATTTTGTGACTCCGAGTTGTTCATTTATTACCAGTAATTTCACCTTTTTTTTTTGCTTAATAAACACTAGTATTAACCACAGGTGGTAAGCGTGTGGCTATGATATTAATTAGTAGAAACATCATTTTGAATGAAAAATAATCAAGTTATAACGAAGAATCGAATTCCCTGAAAAAAGTGCACTATCAAATAAATATATATAACAAGGTATTCAACTCAAAATGACCCGAATATAGGGTGCATCGCTTTGAACAGCCATTACTTCATCAATTGTGCAGCGATTTCCATTAACTCGGTCCTGTTAACCCTTTGCATGCTGGGAAATTTGTCGTCTGCTAAAATGTTGTTTGCTGAATTTCTAAAATTAGCATTTTCTTTGATTTTTTTCCAAAGAATACTATCAGAATAGCAAACAGTTTGGATCCTGATGAGACGCCACGTTCTGTGGCGTCTCATCTGGATCCAAACTGTTTGCAAAGGCCTTCAAAATTCGGTTCCAGCGCTCAAAGGGTTAAACGCAGAATAACCGTTGTAATCTTCTGTTTTTTAATTTGGAATATTCTATTTAATATGTATATAAAACATATGTTAAAGTACAACTGATCATTGTTATAAAAACTTAAAAAACTCTGATCACGTTACCTTTAGATTGTTAAGATGCAAAAAAAAAGGAATTTGAAGTATTTCAGTGCGGGAATCGTCAGGTAAATGTGTGGCTTTATTAAAAGAAATTAAATTTGGTACTCTGGTTGAATTTATTTCTATGTAATAACATTATAGCGGTAGTAGAAGGCATAATGTATTGTATATTGCGTTTAACATCATTCTTTGAAATTTTTAGTCACATAATTATATAATAAAAACATTGATTTTATCCCGAATACAGAAAATTAGCGTCACATTTTTAACAAAGGACCATACCAAGTTAACAGTTTCACTATTGTATTCTATTAAAGTGATTTTATATCCAATTTACCGTAAACAATGTATAATCATGTTCAGAGACGTAGTTATCTACGTGTCTGTCATGTTTTAAATAATGTTTATTATAAATTGCTTATGTTATTTATGGATATAATGGTAATTAATTTAAAAAGGCTCAACATATTAAGATCAAACTTTTGCAGTAGTTTTTACATCAGTTATATGTGTTCTTAAAAAATATATTCATGTATATTTTATCATATTTCCTATTTGTAAAACACATCACTGTGTGTGGCGTCCATCTTTGTTTGATTTCTGGGATTTGGTCTCTGTTCATTTTTCAGCCTGTACCTAATGAGGTGCTTTTCCCATCGCGGCATCGCTTGAAGCATTGTGGGAATATAAGCAACGCCCGTGCGATCTACTTAGAAATTGCTTGCCTAGTAACCGAACGTTATTGCGATAAGGAATACCGTTTACAGGCGATGGAACTATGTTAATGCCTGTAAAGTTGAAGTAAACACATAATCAATGCAAACAAAATAGTATACGGGTATGCATGACCTATATGTTAATACAGATAAAACGCAATATCATAGATTAACAAGACCTGTCACCATAGGATGACATATGCCCCCTTTTTCCACATTTTTCTAAACCTAAACGCAAAGTGTTCTTCCACATTTTTCGAAACCTAAACGCAAAGTGTGACGGAATTTCAGACGGACAGTGCAATCACTATATGCCCACCTTCGGGGGTATACACATACAATTATATATGTTGTATAACAAAATGACGTGTGTCATCACATAGATTACACATTGAATCAGGTCGATGGAGTAAACCAGCAGTTACACCAGTTGAAAATAGAACATGCTTCTTCTGTGATAAACTTGAAGATGAATACCATTTTATTATGGAATGCGATTTATATAAAGATTTACGAGATAAATATATACCAAAGTTTTTTCGCACAAGACCAAGTATGCATAAGTTCATACAATTACTTCAAACAACAAACAGAAAAGTACTTAGAAACTTTGGCACTTATATATTCTACTATTTTGAGTTGATAAAACAGTACTTATATCAATCACATACTACGGATACACTTTTAACACATGTTTATCTGTTTTATAAGTTTGTTGTAAAATATCTCCACTTTCTACTTATAAGTTTATATCTAACTTTTATCATCCTGTTCGTATATATTGAAACGCCTTTTGCACTTTCTCCACCTATATGTTTATTATCATATACTTTGTATGCGCTGTTTTGTAATTTTTGTTTGTAAATATGTTGTCCTTATGGTTCTTTTGACCATTTGGAACTTGTGAAAACAAACTATCAAGCTATAAATAACATGTTTAATAAGCTTGTTGTAAAAGATCTCCACTTTTTTTACTTATAAGTTTATATCTACCATTTTCAATCTTGCTCTCATACATTGTAACGTTTTTTGTTTTTGTTTTCTCTTTTTGCACTATCTCCACATATATGTTTATTATCATATACTTTGTGTGCGGTGTCTTGCCATTTGTTGCTTGTAAGTATGTTGTCCTCATGGGTCTTTTGACCTTTTGGAACTTGTGAAATAAACTATCTACGATGAAACTATCTACAATTTGAAAGAAGCAGTCTACGCATGTTCTCAATACTGTCCTTAAATGATACAAATTAAATTATAAAGCTGTTACACAACAAGCAAACACGAGGTCACAAATTTGTCACTTAATACTAACAAAGGAACGTCTTTCGAGTGTTAACTGTTTCGCTTGATGAATATAAACAGCCGTGTAATGGGACTCATCGACATATGACGGAGACAAATTCTGAAAGAAAAACAAGACCATTTATAAAAACGTCACAGAATCGTTGTATGCACATTTCATATGCAATATGTACTATGTTCATTTATATCAACTATTTTGTGAACGTGCATGTAATAAACAGAGTTAAGGAATGTGCCGTGATACACAATTTATATATGAGTGAACTGTAATATGCACGCATGCATACATGAGGAGCGTCGTGAGATAACCAGGCCTAATGACAAAATTTTCGAATTTGGGATTTTTATAGTTTCTTCTAGTGCAGTCCTTTCTGAGCGTAACGGAATGTTTGTTTTAAGTATCCGATGCAAAACGGCGGATTAATGGGCATTTAATGACGTCACATAATCCTTTTTTTTTCTATTTGCTTACGTTATGACGTTATATTTATGACGTGTAATTTTTCTTGTATCACATTTCTTTCAATATTTATCAATACTTTTTAATCACTTAACCCGGTAACAACTTACAACAATATGATCAAAATAAGTATATTTTATATTTTCATTATTCGTAACAACATTTTGTTTCCTAGCAACGATATAATGTCGGCGATAAGACAAGCGTGACGTGTCGCGATTTTAGACGGCTTGTGGCCAATTTTGATCCTAAACCAGTCATAATTTGTAAAATCTTACCGACATAATTATAAATAAATGTATCAAATTGATGCAACGTTTAAGGCAACATTATTTTCTAAATCGTTATCCTTCATTTTACGACAAAACAAAATATAGAGCTACCTAAAAAAACTCTTAAATTTGCGATTTCTACTTGACGTCGAGGGCAGATTGTAGGGTTTGTTTTGTTTTACTTTCATTGCACATTTAATGCATAATTCTTCGAAAGGCTTATATATAATTATATATTATAATTATTATATTATAAAACAACCAATGTTATGTTGTTATGTGTTTACAAATGGTATAAATTGCATAGGTACGCAGTTACATGGATTTATGTTAAGTGTTCACGCATTCAGTGCGGAATTATGAACTATGTGTTTGAGCATTTATGTTTTAATTTGCATGTGAATTGTACATACGAAAATGTGTTACGTATTGTAAAATAAGCATAATTAAAAAAGATTGGCGAATTGCAGCATATGTTTTTTGTAAATATGAAAACAATCAACAACAGTAGTTTATGCAATAACGTTACTGCAGTCTGGATAGTTCATTTTATATTCATATTGTATTTGGAAAATAATGTAGTTTGTACGCATGTCTTGCTACCTACACAGATCCCAGAGCGTGTATTGGTCCTTGATTTCAACACCTAAAACCCACTGAAATGTGGCGTGTTCTGAGAAAACTGGGCAAAATGCTTGTGCGTAAATTGTCATCCCACATAAGCCTGTGCAGTCCGCACAGGCTAATCAGGGACGACAATTTCCGCTTTTATTGAATTTTTCGTTTAAATAATGTCTCTTCTTGGCGAAATTCAGTTTAGGCGGAAAGTGTCGTCCCTGATTAGCCTGTGCGGACTGCACAGGCTAATCAGGGATGACACTTTACGCACAAGCATTTTGACCAGATTTCTCAGAACACGCCACAAATACGTAGTACCAGTTTTCAATGGTTGGACCGTCCATACTACATGTATCAGTATAATACGTATGCTATAGCCAACGTTAAACAGAAAATCGCGCAAATCATCGCCAGGACGTAATCTCTTTGAGTAAATGACTAGGTAGTCTAAAAAAAACTGTATATGATATCTGCACATAATAATGTTTTAATTGCGAAACAAATTATGTTGTTATAATAGCTTAACCCATGTATGCCTAGCGTCTAGAAAAAAGGCCTTGGCAAACAGCGTAGACCCAGATGAGACGCCGCATCATGCGGCGTCTCATCAGGGTCTGCGCTGTTTGCTTTAATGAATTTCTGTAAGAAATATTCTTAATATAGAAATGAATATACTAAACATCCCTAATTTTGGAAATAAATTAATCCTATTTAGAAGGATGGGAGAGTCCACTAGGCATAAGTGGATTAAAGTGTAACTCCAAGTAGAGACAGACATCAGTCAGTAGTTAAACTTTGCACGAACAAGTTGCTGTTTACGTCCTATACTTATAAACAAACATCGCAATATAGCTACACAATCTAGAAAATAATCTCAAAACTATGAATGTGTGTGTTTTTCAAACTTGTTAAAAGTCCTTCCTTGTTTGAAGCTGCATAATGGGAGGACCCGGAATGTGTGTCAGCACTCCTACTTACTTAGCTTATTAGACTAACGAATGTTGGGACTAATTTGGAATTATAGCTGCAATTTCCAGCAGTTCTTTATACTAAAAGGCAATCAATTTTGGAGTGATCTTGTGCCGTACGGGAGGGAAGCCGGAGTACCCGGAGATAACCCCTCCTAGCCGGTATGATGAACACAAACCAAATGTTCGGGAGCGGGGTTGAACCAGAGCCTAGCTGAGAAGCGCGTGTACCGAATATTGAGCTAGCAGGACAGCCACACAACTGTGTCTGTGAGACTGTCCTTTATAAAATAAGCTTGCTACACTCTGTTACCCTCAATATTGATCATGCCGTCCTTGACCTCCGCCTCCAGGATCATCTCATCGATCTCTTCATCCGTCATTCTGTCGCCGAGTGTTCGCATGATCTCCCGCAGATCATCGGCGCTGATGAGCCCTTTGCCGTTGTCAAACACCTGGTCTCGTGAACACAAAATCAGTTCAGTCTAGTAATTGAATGGATCAATGGGGTTATGTAAACAGAAGTAATAAATTCGCAACTGTAATATTTTCTATTACCGTAATGTTTTGCTATTATACTACAAGTATATAGAAAATTGCAAAAAATACCGTGTGTAATAAAAAGAAAAAAGTTTTTTTTTTTAAATTGAAATACTAGTGATGATTCACTTGAAAATGATTCAAAGTGGGCATCGAATACTTTCCGCAAAAAAATATCAAAGTTCACAATTGACGCATCTCAAAATGACAACGTTGACATAAGAGTTGGTATGCCATGAGGAAGAGTGAGGAGAAGGTACGGTAGTGGAGTGAAGGGAGACGAATGATTGAGTTAGGAGGGTGTGGGAGTTAGTAAACACGGCTAAGTGAGGAATGGAAGAGGAGTTAGGAAGTGAAGGGGGATGAAACAGTAAGGAAGTACAATAGAGAGATGAGGGACGAGGGAGTGATAAAGAGTGTTTTAGAAAAGGGATGAAGGTGTGAAGGCGGAGAAATGAGTGAGGGTCATTGAAGTGAGAATGGATTTAGGGGGATGAATTCTGCGGAGGAAGTAATAAATTGTAGAAGTGGAAGTGAGGGTGGACGAAGAAATAGAAAGAAGGATACGCGAAGGTAAGGGCGGACGAGGGAGTGAGGGGTGATGGAGAAATGAAGGTACGAGTGAAAGACAAGTGATTAACGTCTCAGTGTCGGCGATAGGCAATGACGAGAATGGGGAAGTAATATGGAGCAGTCTCAAAGAAGAGCGAAGAACTTAGAAAGTCAACGAAAAAAGTCAAAATGTCAGTGTGATATGGTAAGATATGGTAAGGAGGGTGGACCTGGCAAGGGCGAAGGAGATATGCCTATAAAAGACGCTCAATGGCGGTCTTAGTAAGAAGGACGAAGAATAAACAAGGATTTACTGGGATTGAACAGAGGCGATACGAGTTAGGGACGGCACAGGAAAGGAGATAGACGACGGAGGGACAAGGCTGGGACTAGCTGGACTATGAAGAGACGCAGAGGAGAGAGGGCTATTACTCACATTGAAGGCTTCAAGTACCTCATCCTCGTCCTCCTTGTACTGTAACTTGTTCTCCATCATCGTCAGGAACTCGTCGAAGTCGATTTCGCCGTTACCTAAAATAGTATTATCTCAACTGGTCTTTATTCAAAAACTATATTAAATATTGTGATACTAGTGATTAAAAACGTAATAATTGTTTTTGTTTGATCAACAAAAAAGAAGATACAAATTAAATACAATTAGTACATGTTTATAAGTAATGGTAGATGCAGAGTATAGGTATCTAAAACATTTATTAATTGATTGAACCAACCTGCTTCTATTGTCGAACTTTTAAAAATAAAGTTTGAGTAAGTTGTGAAAAGAATTATTTTTTTAATCCCCCATGCGACACAAATACCATTTTTACCTACAATCATCGCCCACGGGTAAGTTAATATTTGTTAAACAATAATGCAATGTAACCTACCGTCCTCGTCCACTTCTCGTATCATCTCGTCCACATCGGCATCGGTGAGATTTTGTCCCATGTTGCGCAACACGTCCGCCAATTCATCCGCCTCTATCGTTCCACTGCCATCGTTGTCGAACACGTTGAACGCTAACCGAAACTCTGCTCGTAAAATGCAGGATTGACGTCAGAACAACTGATGATACGTAAAATGCAGGATTGACGTCAGTACAACTGATGATACGTAAAATGCAGGATTGACGTCAGTACAACTGATGATACGTAAAATGCAGGATTGACGTCAGAACAACTGATTGTACGTAAAATGCAGGATTGACGTCAGTAGAACTGATGATACGTAAAATGCAGGATTTACGTCAGTACAACTGATGATACGTTAAATGCAGGATTGACGTCAGTACAACTGATGATACGTTAAATGCAGGATTGACGTCAGTACAACTGATTGTACGTAAAATGCACGATTGACGTCAGTACAACTGATGATACGTAAAGTGCAGGATTGACGTCAGTACAACTGATGATACGTAAAATGCAGGATTGACGTCAGTACAACTGATTGTACGTAAAATGCAGGATTGACGTCAGTAGAACTGATTATACATGACTGTATACATTGAACGCCAACCTAAACGCTGCGCGTGGAATGTAGGAATTACGTTACACTTGCGATGTTATATGCGACAGATGACGTCATTCATTGAACGCCATGGGGAATCTTGGAGCTGGTATATTTTCCGGTTTGACGTCACGTGTAACATCATAAAGTTAGACAGAACTCGCAATTCAAGTCATATAGGAAAAGAACGGTCATAATTCCGGATTTCTGAAATTTACCAGCGCTTCGCAATCGTGATTTAAACCTGACGCATCTTAACCTCCGGCCGTGTGTTATTGGACCACACACTATGACCTAAGAGTTATGTTTCTAAAGTTGGAATTTTCGCCGTTTTCAACAGTGTTTCAGTTGTCAGTTTACGAACTCATATTGGTCGTGAGTAATATGGTTTGCTAGTACTACGTATACAAACTTATACCAGTAACCGACAACTGCCCTACTTGAATCAAAGCTATGAGAAGATGGGACGTAGAANTGTTAAGTTTTATATTTTGTTGTTTTTCAATTTCAATTACATTTTTCAGGAATTGTTAGATATGTGTTGAATTTTTTGGTCCGAATTTCAACACAATCCGTTCAAAAATAAGAGAGCTATATTGATATGATTAAGTGATGCGTTAGAAAAGTCTCCAAGTGTAAACATTAAACCCCATTTTCACAGAGCGATACTCATTTGTATAGTGGATATAGAGACATGTTTAAAATTGTATACATGTACTTACCAGCGATTTGCTCTTCGGTTAGTTTACTAGTCTTCTAGAAATAAAAAATAAAAATCTGAGAATACTTATTGTGTAGAACAATATCAACATTGCATGTATTGCACATTAATTTTACTTAAATGGTTGAACATGGCGACGTTTGTATTTATGTTAATAAACAGCGACATAAACGGTATACTTTGAATCACAAGACATCGCATTAAGTCTTACCTCATTTTCTTTGCCCTTAGCAGCCATTCTATCAAATTGAAAGCGACATCGACCACTTCTGTTGAATAAACTGTGTTGTGATAGAAATATGAATGTCTGCTTAATTCGATTACAACCAGTTATTTACGAAATTCCTTATTTCAGACAAATCACGAACACCACATCGACGTATTAGGAATAGCGAGTAATCAGCAAGCAAGTTAATTTGTATATCATGCATTCGACATGATCATCAACGATAAAAAAGAATAGTCATTTACTTTATTTTGCGATTATATCCGGTTATGCGCATATCCGAACATATGTTAACATGTCAGCCACTATTAACTTTGTGTATTGAAGAATTCTGCCGCTGTATTTGAACACTTTAAAAAATAAATCAATCAACAAAAGTAAATTGTTTGCCTGAGCTTTTTGATAAGCCGCGGTTTAAACTTTAGACAATGATATTAAATTGATCCAAATGGATTTTTTTCAAAAGCTGCAGGAGTAATAGTAGAATAGGTAATATAAGTGGTGGTGGCGTTGGTTGTTGTTGCTGCGGCAGCTGCGGTGGTGGTTTAATAAAAGAATTGAACGAAAATTAGATAGTATTCCATGAATTGCGATCTGATTGCGCGTGGATATAATCCAAAACAAACTTTATCATGGGCATAAATATCTTGATACGAAACCATACACTTGTATATTTGTTTCGTGTTCTGAGAAAACTGGGCAAAATGCCTGTGCGTAAATTGTCATCCCAGATTAGCCTGTGCAGTCCGCACAGGCTAATCAGGGACGACAATTTCCGCTTTTATGGAATTTTTCGTTTAAATGATGTCTCTTCTTAGCGAAAATCCAGTTTAGGCGGAAAGTGTCGTCCCTGATTAGCCTGTGCGGACTGCACNGTAAAATGCAGGATTGACGTCAGTACAACTGATGATACGTAAAATGCAGGATTGACGTCAGTACAACTGATGATACGTAAAATGCAGGATTGACGTCAGTAGAACTGATTATACATGACTGTATACATTGAACGCCAACCTAAACGCTGCGCGTGGAATGTAGGAATTACGTTACACTTGCGATGTCATATGCGACAGATGACGTCATTCATTGAACGCCATGGGGAATCTTGTAGCTGGTAAATTTTCCGGTTTGACGTCACGTGTAACATCATAAAGTTAGACAGAACTCGCAATTCAAGTCATATAGGAAAAGAACGGTCATAATTCCGGATTTCTGAAATTTACCAGCGCTTCGCAATCGTGATTTAAACCTGACGCATCTTAACCTCCGGCCGTGTGTTATTGGACCACACACTATGACCTAAGAGTTATGTTTCTAAAGTTGGAATTTTCGCCGTTTTCAACAGTGTTTCAGTTGTCAGTTTACGAACTCATATTGGTCGTGAGTAATATGGTTTGCTAGTACTACGTATACAAACTTATACCAGTAACCGACAACTGCCCTACTTGAATCAAAGCTATGAGAAGATGGGACGTAGAAAAAAACTATATGACAATTTCCCGACACAAGTCATGAACACGGCCGGTAATCACGGGCGCCACCTCTTTTTTGCGATGCATTAATAAATGAGCCAATGCTACTTCCGAGGTGGCGCTCAGGACCGGATGTTTTAAAATTGTTTGGATAATTTTGCAGGGTGAGTATGTTTTATATGTTTTGTCAACATATTTCGGATTATTTTAAAAATCGGGCAATGTAGTGCGATTCAGCGTAGATTAATTCACCCACAAATGTACAGAAACATACAATCAAAACCAATTTGGAAACGCGAGGACCTTTATAAGTGGTTGCATGTTGAGGTTTTGAACGCAAATCGATGCATTTTGCCTGTGTGACGAGCAAATTTCAAGCAAATTAAATCGTAAATGACATCAAACCAATGATTTGAACATGTACAAGTTGTTGCATGCACACACAAATTGGCTTCTTGGCGCCAATGAACGATATATGACTTAACAGTCGTATGACTGTTAGTCGGCCTTGCCGAATTCCAATAACTTCGTTTAGAATAACTACTGCTTGCGTAGCTATATACTCATTCACATTATTTTGGTAATTTGATAGCTTTAATAATTCATGAATGTTATAAAAGCGCAGATGAATACATTTGAGTCGCGCTCTGTGAAAGGGGGGTTTAATGCATGTGCGCACAGGCTTATCAGGAACGACACTTTCCGCCGAAACTGGATTCTTGCTAAGAAGATACATGTACTTATTTTAAACGAAAAATAACATAACATCGGAAAATGTCGTCTCTGATAAGCCTGTGTGGACTGCACAGGCTAATATGGGACGACACATTACGCATACACTTGGAGACTTTTTTACGCATCACTTTTCAAACTTGAATATCTCAGTTATGAGTAAAGATATTGATTTAAATTTTTGCATACCATCATTTGACTACATTCTATGCAAGCTCATGATAAAATCATTCATCCGTGACGATTAGACGCTTTAGCACATGGGGTAGGTGTGGTTCCATATTTGTGCACGTGGAAATGGTGAAACGCGATATAATTCTAATTTTATTTCAATTTAATTATTTTAGGTGGGTTCTTACACAAGGAAAACATAGAATTAATTTACAAAACAATATAGATCGTATGAATATTCAGGAGCGCAATCGCGCACTTTGCATTTTGCAGACTACCTTCCCCACTTGCTCAAGCGTCGATCGTCACGGATAAATGATTTTATCGTTAGCTTGTACATAATGTAGTCAAATGATCACATGTGCAATTTTAAATAAAAATATTTACTCATTACTGAGATATGTAAGTTTTAAAAGTGTTGCGTTAGAAAAGTCACCAAGTGTAGTAAAAACGCGATATACATGTTATTCGGATTTAATTTCAATTTCATCGTTCTAGGTGAGTTTTTACACAAGAAAAACATAACATTAATTAAAGAAAAACAATATTGCTCGTATGAATATTCAGGAGCGCAACGGCTAAATCGGCATGTTGCAAGCCGGTCAGTTATTAAGACGTGTAAGTTTATGCGTTTTACTTTTCACATTGTTATTATTTAACGTTGTACGAGTTTGCGAATTTGACTTTTGAAAAGGCGTTTTTAATTTGTTAAGTTTTATATTTTGTTGTTTTTCAATTTCAATTACATTTTTCAGGAATTGTTAGATATGTGTTAAATAATTTTTGGTCCGAATTTCAACACAATCCGTTCAAAAATAAGGGAACTATATTGATATGATTAAGTGATGCGTTAGAAAAGTCTCCAAGTGTATACATTAAACCCCATTTTCACAAAGCGATACTCATTTGTATAGTGGATATAGAGACATGTTTAAAATTGTATACATGTACTTACCAGCGATTTGCTCTTCGGTTAGTTTACTAGTCTTCTAGAAATAAAAACAAAAAAAAATCTGAGAATACTTATTGTGTAGAACAATATCAACATTGCATGTATTGCACATTAATTTTACTTAAATGGTTGAACATGGCGACGTTTGTATTTATGTTAATAAACAGCGACATAAACGGTATACATTGAATCACAAGACATCGCATTAAGTCTTACCTCATTTTCTTTGCCCTTAGCAGCCATTCTATCAAATTGAAAGCGACATCGACCACTTCTGTTGAATAAACTGTGTTGTGATAGAAATATGAATGTCTGCTTAATTCGATTACAACCAGTTATTTACGAAATTCCTTATTTCAGACAAATCACGAACACCACATCGACGTATTAGGAATAGCGAGTAATCAGCAAGCAAGTTAATTTGTATATCATGCATTCGACATGATCATCAACGATAAAAAAGAATAGTCATTTACTTTATTTTGCGATTATATCCGGTTATGCGCATATCCGAACATATGTTAACATGTCAGCCACTATTAACTTTGTGTATTGAAGAATTCTGCCGCTGTATTTGAACACTTTAAAAAATAAATCAATCAACAAAAGTAAATTGTTTGCCTGAGCTTTTTGATAAGCCGCGGTTTAAACTTTAGACAATGATATTAAATTGATCCAAATGGATTTTTTTCAAAAGCTGCAGGAGTAATAGTAGAATAGGTAATATAAGTGGTGGTGGCGTTGGTTGTTGTTGCTGCGGCAGCTGCGGTGGTGGTTTAATAAAAGAATTGAACGAAAATTAGATAGTATTCCATGAATTGCGATCTGATTGCGCGTGGATATAATCCAAAACAAACTTTATCATGGGCATACATATCTTGATACGAAACCATACACTTGTATATTTGTGTCGTGTTCTGAAAAAACTGGGCAAAATGCTTGTGCGTAAATTGTCATCCCAGATTAGCCTGTGCAGTCCGCACAGGCTAATCAGGGACGACAATTTCCGCTTTTATGGAATTTTTCGTTTATATGATGTCTCTTCTTAGCGAAAATCCAGTTTAGGCGGAAAGTGTCGTCCCTGATTAGCCTGTGCGGAATGCACAGGCTAATCTGGGATTTACGCACATGCATTATGCCCAGAACACGACACATTTATTCAACTATGGTCTATGATGTTTAAGGTTTAAGATGCTTTTCCCGGCTTCGACCTCGTTAGACCCATTTCATGTTATTTATTTGTTTCCATAATGTAATTGCGACTGATGATGTTTACATGTATTGACATCGCGGTGTTAAAATTTAGACCCTTATAATTGAATGATTAGTTTAAAACAGATTTGGCTCCGGTAAACATCGTGAATGGTCTCACGGATTTGCATGTGATTTGCACTCATTAGCAAGGCTTCGTTTTTCGAACTGTTGTGCAAATCAAATAGTCTGAGAGATGGGAACAAGCACGTGTTGAGTTATTACTCGCTAATTACGCCTTTAATTGATGCTTTCTGGACGATCAAAACAAATAAGCATGACAACGTGTAGTTGTGAGTATTTATCCATAACGATTCCATATATGCAATCTGAGACTAGAACTCTTCAACCGTCAATCAATTAACGGTGATTTTAATTAGATTTTTTTTTTTATCTCTCTGACATTTGAATTGATAAGTGGGCCGCACAACAGTTGTTTCTAAAGCACCGGTCTTTGAAAAGAAAAAAAGTTCAATTTGAACTCTAAGAGTGTTCAGTATTAAACAGGCGCCGTTAATATCGGGAACTTATAAAACACTGCTGCGCAATATGTGTTCTCATCTTGAACACCAAGCGTGATCATATTGAACACATCAGTTACAGTTCAGAACGTTAGTAGAACGTAGGCACGTGTTCAATAGGTGTTGCATTTTCGTGTTTTATGAGTGGTATAAACCTGAACACTTAGATTTGCAGTGTACATGTACATCTCAACACAGATACCGCATTTTTATCGCAGAAAATGGTTCAAAATCAATCTTAAACCTTGATCAACAATTATAAAACCTTAGGACCAACATAACTAAATTTTAGTCAAGCCAAAACCTTTATAAATTTAAGACCCAGATTCAGTTTTTCCACTCTTATTATTAAATAAATATTGCGCCGAATAAAAACAACATTGTGCGTATTGTTACATGAAGCTTGAGGATTCCAGCTTTACAAATATGGCGTCGGAATCCCCGGGGTTAGGAACGCTTTTATACATTCAGAATCCCGCCCCACAGACTATCACCTGTTTACTGAAACAGCAATCCCATGCAATTTCATGATGTCCATAAAACAGGCCTGTGAATGATTCTTTAAAATCACCACTGAATTTAAAAGTTGCAGTGAATGAAAATGTTACCAACCATGTGTCGGTTTCACACATTATTTAGGCGATGTTGTATTTACTAACAAATATATCGATATATAACGGATAAGCGACAATATTTACTTTACAAAGCCTTTCTTAAATCAACACTATACTCTGTAAGCGGTCGGAAAAGAAGCCGAAGCATTTAATTAAACCCGCACTGTTTGCGCCGCAAGCTCGGACGAAATCAAAGAAAAGAAAGAAAAAAATCAATCAGCGTTCGAAGTTATGTATAATATGACCAAAGTTCGTTGATTTTGTTTGATTCCTTTTTACAAGGAATATCATGAAATGTGAAAAGAAGTTTCCGTACCGGGCCGGTGAAATGTTGAACGCAAACATCGGCACGAGTCTACCACAAAGACAGAATCAGAGTCAATATTTGCGGAGGGTGACCGTTAAGGTGTAATGAATTTTAACTTATTAACAAATCTACGAATCTTCATAATTGTTGTTTAATCATTTTGGGCTCAGTTTCCGGGAGTCGTTGCTAATTGTTTGGGTAAGCATCGTTGTCAAAGACTTGCGAATTCACGCAGGCTCGCTAGTATTGGAGTATGCTGGCAATTTCGAGAGCGCAGCAGAGGTAATTATTTCCAGTGAAAGAGCTTTTGGGCAACCGGTCATGAATAATTGACAATGTCATAAGTGTTTGTCAATCGTTAAGTAAGTTAGAAAATATTGGTGAGCGAGCGTGTTCAATTTTTCTAATGAAGAACTGAATTATAAAAACGAAAAAAGGAATATTGGATTAGTCACAGTTGTTAAAACTTAACTCAGCAAATTTAATTAATAATGTTTTAATTCATGTCACAAGCATTACACGTAGTGTGATGTGAAGATGTTGGCATTTTCCTTTAAAATGTTATGTTTTCACTTTAGAACTTCCCGGACTCGCGTAACGAGCCGTATACTCCACCAGCTGTTGAAAGCCCAATATTTAAGAAATATTTCTTATTTAAAACCCGATTCGGACAATCGTGTTTAATGTGTAAACTTCAATGATGACCCAGACTTATGCCCTCAATGAAATAAGAAATTAACTAAATCCGTGCAAAGAAATGAACATTTTTTTTTGTAAATTGTCCCCACTATACATGATTATAATCCCGAAATGATAGATAGAAAGATAGGTGTTTATTTCAATCCAATACGCCATATGAGGCACATGAGGACAACATATTTTCACAAGAAATGAAAAAAAGAAAACAAACGCAAAATGCAACAAAAACACACACGCCCACACGCACAAACGCATGCATACACACACAAACACACACAAAAAAGCACACACACAATCCCATACACACATTACAAGTAAACAAAAACATACATAAACGTACATGAACACACCTTTTTTAATTCATGACAAATGCGAATAAGCTCATTATGAATGAGAAATAATAATAATCGAAAAAGTCCTTTAATAACAATAATAATATAATTCCTTACATGAAACACAATAAACAGAAGCGATCAACATATAGTTACCTATCGAAACCAAATATATAACTTATTCGGTAATTAATGAATCATGAATTGTGGAGAAATATGACCCCCAACTTATCTTAAATGCTTCTTTTAACCAGTCTTAACCATTAGAGCGTTTTGCACCCAAATCACACAATTATGTTTATGACGTGTATGTATAATATATTCAATTATCGTGAAGTTCTGAACCTTGACATATAAAACAAATTCTAACACTACACAAGATTTGTTTTCTAGAGACAAAGAAGGAAATCAAGTGTGGGTTATTCTGCAATAATTATGGGCGGAGCTTAATGTTTCGAAAATAGTTCCGAATAAATAAAGAAAATATTGCAGTAAAATACACGTGCTAAAACCCACTCTATAAGAAATGTAATAAGTATAGCATGTATATAAATGTAATGAAACAACAAATTGTATATTTGGTGATAAGTGGCATAACCACGCCTACAAAGAATGTTATTTGTTAGGAAACGTCATTAAGAAAACATTTATAGCATGTCCTCTTTTTAGTAGCATCAATAAACGTGACGTCATTTAGTTTCTACGATTTTGTCCTCAATGAAAGTGACGTCATTTGCTAAATATTTATGAATGAAAACGACGTGTACAATTCAATGACGTCACTAAATAGTGAACTTTGTACTAAGAAGAGCGGAGTATTGAAAAAATATAGTTCACGTCCAAAAGCTTGAACCGAATCAATCAGAATCGTGTTAGAATCGAAATAATAATTTTCTATGATGGTTTGTTGTCAAATAACCCACAGTAAGGAGTAAAGATGCGTGTTATCAAATCACTCGTGATCGCACTCGTGATTAAATTCCTACGCATCTATACTCCTTACTGTGGGTTATTCGACAACAAACCATGATAGAAAAATATTATTTCTGAAATATAAAATACTGACATACTATCGATAACGGTAGTGTTGTTATATTCAATTCTTGTGGAAATTGGCGAATTGAGTAGACGACCGTTCGCATCGCTCTAAAACCGTGTTTCGTTTTGAATTTTCTTCTTAACGATGCTCAATACAGGTATATAATTATTGCCAGATATGTGTGTTAGAAGTGATATATTTTTCGTCGATATGCCCATATAATAATTGAGTGTGGCAAATAACTGAATCAACCATAGTGATCACATCACCTTTTTTTTTACATACGGCTCTGTTTTACAGTAGATCCAAGTTGACAATTCATTTCTTAAATACATTTATATGTTTATAGCGGAAATATATATCATATAGTTTTAATGATATGTTTTAACTGATATGCATTTATACACTGGAATACGACAATAAGTTCTAAATTGATGCAACTTTAAAATGTCCCAAATCAAAGTGGGAGGGTAATAACAACTTCGATGCTTGCCGGCTGCGAATTATTTGTCCAGCAAATAGCAATCGGCTAAATGAATATTTGCTCGTCCTGCCCTTTTCAAGCATTAAACACTCCTGATTGGCCTGACGCGTGACTGGCACGCGCAAAATGAATCGATTAACAGAGGCCACACGCCACTAATTCAATCGCTGTCAAAACATTTCGACATTTATGATTTGGTATTTCCTGCAAAATTGTCATTCATACACACTCTTCATAATCGAATAGCAAAGGTTAAATTTAATCGCATTCATCATGGATTATTCTAGCGCCTTTCAATTTTTCAGACTGTCGCAACAAGGTATGTCTATATCATCTGATTTTGATTATTTGTGAGTTATATTGTTTTAAATGCAACATGAAGGTAATTATACTAAATTAAAATACTTATACACAGTGTTTATATAATATATTAAACTTTGTGTATGTGTTTTATGGTGTTTCAATCTATTATTAAATAACACTTGAATGAATAACGTCGCTCTCAGAAAATATTGATAGCAAATAGTACATATAACGCGTAGAATTATAGTCACAACATGAAATAGCTATAAAATATAATGATTTGCAGAGAAATTGAAGACTTCAACAATTATTTCGTACGACAGTCCGAAGGTCAGTAAGGCGTATTCGTCGGCATCGAGTCCCATTAGCTGCAATATTAGTCCCCGAACTAATTCTAGCTGCGGGGACGCTTGCACGAGCCCAGTTCCGCCGAAGGTGAAGAGTGCGTCTGGAAGTTGCGACGCGCGTCCGACGGAACCACGTCCGGTGTCACCGTCGTCGTCGTTGTCATCGTCGGAATTCACCGCCTTCCGGCCGTGGACAGCCAGGAATAAAAGTAAGTATGAAACATTCGTATTATTATTAGTAGTTTTATTATATTATTAATACAAATATTATTATATAATTATGATTATGGTATTTATTCATGACATTTTTCACTATTTTTTATTTTATTAATTATAATTTTATACTTCAATGTCTTTAATTCAATATTTCAAACTGAATAGTTAATGGCGTTCCCCATGTGTACTGTATGCATTTAACAAAGAGTTCGTATATATTAAAATGGCAAAAAAAAATGTTGGTTTTCGCTTACAACTCCATAAAGTAGAGTAGGTATGTGGCCTTTTATTACGAAACATAATTGGTTACTTATTTATGTAAAGATATGCCATGACATGCAGAAATCTTCTAAACATTTATCTAATACACTGCAATAAGCTAAATTTAAATAAATGTGACAGAACTTGATCGAATGTAGCCATACTGATTTAAAACTCATAATGACTTTAAAAATAATTTATCAAAAATATTGAAAGAACAAGCTGAAATAAATACAAAAAATCTTAAGAGTTCGCACACGGTTTGGTCGGATAATTTGAAACAAATTTCGACATTAAATAACGGTTAAATAGGTAAAATATTTTAATTTATATTTTTACTGTTCAAAATCGCTTAATGGCGTTTTATGTCTGTTATTGTTTTAATCGTTTATATGTTATTTTCCTTGTGCTTCGTTGGTGAACGTATTATTGTGTTAGCTAGCGAAAATCTTTATGTTCAATAAATCTTTTGTTGCATCGAAGTTTCCAAAGAATCGCGTCCTTCAATATAAATGTGATTGTGAAATTTAACAGATTTATTTACAATTAACAAATTTTATGATTCATATTGATTTTGTTAAATTGTTTTTTAGTGAGTAAATATTGAACAGACTGAATCATAATATTAAGGGTCTCTTAGCGACACATTTTAAGCGACTCTTGTATTTTAAATCGAGACGCTTGAGCAGTTAGCAAACATTAGGGTAATAATTTAATCAAATTATAAAAATTCACTATAGTAATGACATTTTTTTTTCAGTGACATGATGTTCCTAATTCAACATTGTTCGGCACCACATGGTTTAATAATCGTAAACATATTTGTTTTTCATAGATTCAAATAAAAACATAATTCGCAAAACATGAACTTTGCGCAATCGATATTTTTTCGTAGATTTAAATTAGAACATTATTCACGAAACATAAATAAACTTGGTGCAATCTATATTATTCGTAGATTCAAATTACAACATCATTCACAAAACATAAATAAACTTGGTGCAATCTATATTTTTCGTAGATTAAAATTAGAACATCATTTGCAAAACATAAATCCACTTGGTGCAATCTTATATTTTATCGTAGAGACAAATTTGAACATCATGCGCAAAACATAAATACACTTGATGCAATCGATTTTTTTTTCGTATACAGTATTCAAATTAGAACATCATTTGCGAATCATTAATACAGTTGATGCAATCTTTAATTTTATTTCGTAGATTCAAATTAGAAAATAATTCGCAAACTATTAATAAACTTGGTGCAATCTTAAGTTCTAATAAGGTCAAACATATCGACGCAAAGGCGTAACGCAGTTGTGTGAATCCAGATTTTGAGTTAAAGTGAACTGATGAAAAATACGGGAGTCACTGTATACCGGTACTGTGCATATGATAAGTCAGTCTAAAACTTAACGGGGGACGAGAAACAAAATAATACAATTTTTTATCTTAGCACGAATCGGAATCCATGACGCAAAGTCTTTAGGTTAAGTAAAGAATATGGGGTTGTACAATTGAATGTAATTTTTATGATATACATGTGTATAGATTTGTTTGTGTTGGTTTAACATTCAGTATAAAGTTGTGTTATTCCAATTCCTGTCAACATTGAAATGCAAAAAGGAAACATTAATTTTGATGATATTATTATCAGGAGTTATAGTTTTACATGTTGAATTACGAATATTTTTAGTCAACATTTTTAAATATCAAAACACGGACACACTCGCAACTTATTTATATCGTGTATTCAAAGCAGCACACACTCATTACGTGTACTAATGTTGGTGGGTTGGTGGACATGTAAAATTGTTTAATTTCAGTTTAGTTTCAAACACCTGGCTACATCAAAACAATACAATAATATTTACAACGCGATATTCTTTATAATTTAATAAATATTTTGTTTAATTTTTATTTTTGTCACTGTGCAAGTAAAAGGCTTTTGATATATGATGCTATGGAGCTACGCACAAAACTCCAACCGAAAATACAGTTCCTTTTTACTAAAAAAACATCTGTGAACTTACGAAATTTAAATTCATCTGAATTAAACATATTTATGAATAAATATTTTATACGCTGTGAGATGATCTTTAAATTGTGCAGTTGAGTATACAGTAAATTTCACACACAAAATAAATGCTCATTTCCGGTAATGATAAATGTAGGAAATAACAACATAAACTTAATTAAACACAAACAAACGCTATGATATGTTCACATTTATGGCCAGTTTAATATTTGAGTTGAAGCAAAATAAATTTTAAGAGCAATATTGTCGTCGTACGAACTTTGTTTTTAAAAATGTTTTTGACCCAGAGTTGTTAACAAAGAAAAAACTTTTCGATATGTTTACAACAGGGTCAAAACATTTAAAAAAAGAAAGTTCGTATACACAATATAAACAGCCTTTTACCATTCAACATGTATGTGTCTCATTTTCCATGGTTTTGTTTCTTCTTGAAGCAGACGACAGTTCGGCATTCGAACGTCTGCAACAATATTCAAGATTCTGGTACCCGCATCTCTTACTGGAGTCGATGAAGCCGGACGCAAGGCTTCTTTGGAACAACTTCCTGTTGTCACAGTCCTTCTTTATGACCCCAAACTACCCATTCCGACAATTGATCACTATACCGGACGTGTACAAATACAGGACGCTAGCAGCCGACATTTTGAAACCGCAAGTGGGCGTCCTGGACTTGTCGCTAGGCAACTACTCATGTCCGAGCTGTCATAAGGTGTTTTCTACTGCACACGGTTTAGAGGTGCATGTGCGAAGATCACACACCGGTTCCCGCCATTTCACGTGCGACATCTGCGATAAGACGTTTGGTCATGCGGTCTCCTTGGACCAACATCGCTCAATGCACGCGCAAGACCGCACCTTCTCGTGCAAGCAATGTGGTACGATATTTATTTTATGGGGTAATAGGTTGGGAATGAGCAAAGAACAGTAGGATCAACTAATTAATCAGTGGGTATATTTATATGCATTTCATGATCATATATTTTACTCTTTTTCACATCCATGACAAAAATGTATCATCTTCAAAACCGTTAACAAAGACCTCTTATTCTTCATACATCAAAACTTATTCTTCATAATTTCTGTCAAAATTTTTTTGATTTCCGGTTTAATACTAAATTATATAGTGGATGTTTGTTGGAATATCGATTTTAATTCACGAGTGATCAAAGTAAATAATATTTTCACGAGTGGCGCAGCCACGAGTGAATATATATATTTTTCTTTAATCGCGAGAGAATTAAAATCGATATTCCATCGAATCCAACAAATTTTCTTTTTTAATTTATGCCTTTTCCATCGTTTATTATCATTTTAAAAGAGTTTAACTGGAGAATCTCGCTGGATTAATAACGTCATTACGTCGAAAAAAATGACGCCATTTCACTGTAAAAATTATCGATATTTTTTACTGTTATTTTTCACTGTTTCAAACAGCGAATTAATAATTTTATTTCACTGATATTAACCTATAAACCACCGGGAACCATAAGTGAAAAGTTCTATCCTGCATGGCGGTCGTGTTTCAGGCAAGACGTTCAGGCGATCCTCGACGCTGGCCACCCATCTGCTAATTCACAGCGACACGAGACCCTTCCCCTGCATGTACTGTGGCAAGAGGTTCCACCAGAAATCAGACATGAAGAAACATACCTACATACATACAGGTGAATGTTCAGTCGTGTCAACATAGTTGGCGGCGCATTTATTATCATTCCCCCGTCCTCCCCCGTTCTCCCCTCCTCCTCCTCCTCCTTATAATCATCATCATCATCATCATCATCATCATCATCATCATCATCATCATCATCATCGTCATCGTCAGCAGCAGTCGCACCTACATCACCAATACCACCACCACTATCACCACCACCACCAATCATCATCATCACCATCACCGCCACAACCATCACGATTATCATCATCTTTTTTTCTAGTTCGTCTTCTTCTCTTCCATTCTCGTCATCCGTAGCAACTATCAAATTGCAATATAAGCATTTCAATTCAGGCTTGCAAATGCCATCATGCACTCATAACTATATATAGCTACTTGTGCATTCATATATGACCTTACTTGACTTCTCGAATCTATTTTTCTGTATTGCCAAAAAGAGCGGAATAAATAATCAAGGACACAGAGAATTAATTACTCCCAATCCTTGTACGATTTATTATCAACTAGTCCCATCAATGCGATCAAATTCCACCAAGGGAACCTGGCATTTCTGCATCAGAAATGAGATTTGGATGACCTTTGGTGTTATGACTCCCCACGGACCCTGTAACATTTCTACCGGTTTAGTGTGCGGACAAATTGTTATCGTATTCCGAAACATCACACACTTTGATATTATTTTGGAAAAGGAGCCAATCTGATAAAATCTTATTGGTAGCGGTATTTGATTGAATGTGAATCCCCATTATTCGGAATGGATGTAAATGGTTTTGACATTTCGGGCACATCGATAGGGGTGTAATCATGTCTCGAGGAATTTTGCATAACTTTTATAGATGCATATAATTAATAATGTATGTACCGAATGGACCAAAATTAATGTCACATTTCATGTCCATACCATTGGCAACATTTTATTAAATAAATCGGGTATCTGTAATGCATACATAAGCAAGTGATTCAACTGACAAATAAATGACTGTGTGAATGAATGCAACGAAAATAATGACATAACGTCAGAAATATAGAAAAAAAGGAAACACGAAATAACGATCAAAAGAAAACAAAAACTAACGAACAGATAAATGAAATAAATAACGATAAAATGAATGAAAGAACACACAAACGAACGACGATGAACGAACGAACGAAAGAACGAACCTACGACGGAAAAAAAACAACGAACGAATGAAAGAACGAAGGAACAAGCATCGAAAGAAAGAGGGAATGAAATACTGAACAATTGTACTAATTAATTGATAATTGCAATGAAACTTTCTGGTCCCAAAGTATTTGCTAAAAGGACAATATTTTCACTTAATGGGTATGTGTTACAAGTGACCCAAGGGGGCATTTTTCGAAAAATATCAGATTTATAACATTCAATTCTATTTATTTTTGCCTATCAAATGACTCATTTATGACTGCTGGAATTGAGTGTATAATATTTAAAAATATATATATATATTTCGTTTAATTCCCAATGTTCGGCCCATGTATGTGCATATGTTGCCCTTCCATGTTAACAGTCCTTTTTCTTTTTAAATTTCCCGGTAAAAGTGACGAACACTATCGAGATTTAATGAGCGAAAGCGGAGATCCCGCAACCAACCAATCGCTATTCTCGAGAAATTGCGGCGTTTGCTGAATAAATTGAGTGTTTTGACAATAACAAATAGGTTTACACACAGGGGTATGGAACGGTGTTGGGCTATTATAATATAGTGTGTTTTGACCGAACATGCCCCAAATCAAAATCAAATATAATAAAAGTAACAAGGGTTTCCACTTTACAACTATATTGTCTGACAGCCATCAATCAGAGTCCAGTTGCATTGCCATAAAATAATATAAATCTACAACTTTGGAATGTACGCTTAGCTAAGGCATAGCTCTTTCGACAAACAATAACAACTTTTGAAACAATGCATTGAAACTCCTATTTTAAAAAACTTTAACACTAAAAAAATGTCATTTTTGTTTACTTGGTCGAAAAGTCGCAGCACGGCGAATAGCTAGTTTCTGTATACAATATACATGTATACCTCAATGTACCCCGGGTACCGAAAATACACTTTAAGGCACCCGGCCATTATTCGAATTACTTTTTAGTATATTCTGCCGTACCCATGGTACTTTGTAGTATACACAAGAGTACCCGGGTAATTTTAAGTAGTACCTGAGCCGACAATGACCGATCGAGCGTAAGTTACGTTTATAGGGGTTACTTTGTACTACTTAGACAGCTTTTCCGTTTAGCGTTTATGTTTCAGTTTACATAGTCGCTTAGAAAGATTCAATTACATAACTAAAACTTTCTCTCGAATTTCAGGTGAAAAGCCGCACAAATGCATGCAGTGTGGTAAATGCTTCAGTCAGTCCTCTAATCTGATCACACATAGGTGAGTACCTGTTGCCCATATATGCTCAGTAATCCTCAATTAAGGTTAATAACCAATTTGCAAACAAAACAAAACTGAATTTGTTTTCGCTGAAGCTATCGACTCGACCAGCAGAACAACTGGGGATACAATTTGCTAGACTAAAAAGACGAACAAGATTGATGTTAAAGGGACTATTGCGTCTAAAAATGATTTAAACTTACTTAACCGTATGTTATGCGATATAAATGCACGCTTAAAGGCATGTGTCTGTAATAACTTAAGTATAATAAACATAATATAACACAATACAATTTTTCATTATACATACGTTTTTTATCTATATTTGCATATACGTGTTTCACTAGTAATATCTGCATTTAAAAAATCTACAACGTTCATTTCAGCCGGAAGCACACTGGTTTTAAGCCGTTTCCTTGTGAGCGCTGTGGGCGCGCCTTTCAGCGGAAGGTGGACCTGCGACGTCACGTGGAGACGCAGCACGTGCTCGTCATGGACAGCCGGGCCATCAGACCGAAAGCGAGCGACGAGCGCGCGTAGCGGGGTGGGCTGGAGTATTGGGAGTGAGGCATCTTGCAGACGTTTAATCAACACACCCGATGTGCGCAGTTACAGCGCATATTTAGAGAACATATATCCTGGTGATTGTACAATTTATCACAGTAATAGTAGAACGTTGCTTTTCTATTTTTATTTTTAATAATTAAAAAAAAATATTAAAATAAAAACATTTGCTTGTCGTAGGCTCGAACAAGGAACCTCTAGACGCTAAAGCTAACGCCCTACCTGTGTGTTTTGTAATTCAAACTGTCCTTCCGCGCCTGAGGCTGCAGGATGTGAGGACACGGATTGTGTCCCAGCACTCGTACCTAATTTACTGACTAGACGCACGAAAGTTGGGACGAAGTTTAAAATAAAGTTTAAGTTTTTCACTGAAAGATATTGAATGTTGGTGTAGTCTTAGTCTGTTTTAAAAGCTATAACTTGCTTTAGTAGCCTTTTTTTAATTGATTCGTATAAAGTTGATGATGTTGTACATCATAGTAGTATATAATTTATATTATCTATTGCACATACAATTTTTCATTTAGAGCTCGTTATATTTTTACCTCTGACAAGTTTGCACACTTCATTGCTGGAGCTTATGCTGTAAAAATAGATTGAGATTATTAGAGAAATAGGGACAAAGCTTCAGGACGATTGACATGTGATTACTTTATACAAGTTTTATCTTGCACGTGTGAACATTTTGGCTGCGACTCCCACGCGGACCGGATTGAGACTGTTTCTTCTCTGTTTGTGCTATCAGTTATTCATATGTATTTGTATTTTAATAGCGAACTGAACAAACATGTAGTTATACACGCAAAACAAGTTTGACATTTTTGTCACACTACACACAACTGATTTTTCCTTTATTCGACTTAAGTAAGGATATTGTTATTATTAATTGCACGGCATGTTTATTTTGACAAATCTATGATGTAGGTTTATTTTTTTAAATCTACAATATTTTTGTTATTCATTGTTTATAATTGTGCAGTATATACATGTATAGTGAAGCGCTCTACATGTTCGTCTTCATGTTTTCAACAAGCTATTCCAATTATTCAAAAAGCGCAGACCCTGATGAGACGCCGCATCATGCGGCGTCTCATCTGGGTCTACGCTGTTTGCCATTGTATTACTTAGTCAGCTTATCATTTTAGTTGCTTCATATTAAACATATTGACACTGCGAGTGTGAATTCTAGTCACATTATTAAATGCTTTATAATATATGTCCATACACGCATGTTAAATGGCATTAGTCTTTGAACACTTGAAGTGTGAAAACATGCATGATAATTACGCTCTTATTATTTGAGTATTTATTTATTTATGAATTTGCCACGTGTTCAAGTTTATACATACTGATTTCTTTGTATACCAAATTTATATCGTGAATGTATTTTGTTTTATATGTATTACAGACAATACTGTTAAGTGTGATGCATTCTCGTAGAAGTTAAGCAACAAATGTACATACTTGTTATCCAATTCATTAAACATTTGAAAGTAGAAGGACGAATATTTCTATAAAAGAACTCACAATAACTGAAATAAAGTAGTGATAAAAAACACAATATTTTTTTTTTTAATTTTTAAATGCTAAATAAGATATGATTAACTATTTTCCAACCTTCAAGTAATTCGCTTTAACCTGTACTTTGCGACTGCTAGACAATCATCCCCGCACGATATTTCACGTGACTGTGTAAAAATCACGTGCATCGATTGGTTAAAGTATGGTACTCGTTCATGCTAGGTTTCCCCCATCATGGCTCATGACTCTATTTAAATCTTGGTCTTATATATCAACCGTGAACTAATCGTTGTGATATGTTGATCGTATCAGATCGATAGGTCAGTCATTGCAATCGCGTTAATCGTAGACACGTTTGAGCTTTTCAAACATGTTATACTTTCATCACGTTTGCCACAATACATCCCAAGAAATGATTCGATCTAAATGAATCACCATGATAAGTTGACACTTATTAGTATCGCAACCACAAGCGTATTAATGCATGGACAAGAACAATCTTGTACAACACTGGTGTATTTTGTGTAACACAATTGTGGTAGATCATGACCCAATGTGGAATCGTTTGGTAACATTTTCAACGGAACGCATGTAATCGTAGATAAGGTAGAGATCAGAAAGTGAAAAATCGTACAATCATATCGTATCTGATTCGAAAACTACCTTCAGCTTCGTGTGAACGGTATGTTACAGGGCGAGTAAATATTAAGTGAAGTCGGTATAGAAAATAATACAACTACACTGTTTCTACATCGAAAAGTCGTTAAACGTTTAACTCCATAAGACTTACAGTGCTGAAGGTAAAGAACTTAATCGTATTAATTGTTTGTTGTTTTACTAAACGCTTATCGGTGGAACTTTAAACGGCTGTGCACACAGTAGTCTGGGACGGATCCAATAATTTGGGATAGTGTTGATCCTGTTATCTTTTGTTCGTGCTGTTAAAAGCCCTGTCTGCAGTGATCATCATCCTCATCGTCATCCTCCTCCTCCTCCTCCTCCTCCTCCTCCTCCTCATCATCATCATCATCATCATCATCATCATCATCATCATCATCATCATCATCATCATCATCATCATCATCATCATCATCATCATCATCATCATCATCATCATCCTCCTCCTCCTCCTCATCATCATCCTCATCATCATCATCATCATCATAATCATCACCATCATCATCATCTTGATTGGCGCTGCAGTTACCGGTAAAACCATTTTATATATGCCCACATAGACACACAACCTAAACATTTATATCCAGTTTTTTATGCGTATAAGTCAATTTGTGTTACACATCGTTAGGTGACGGGCTAGTGTCACACGTTTAAATATTATGTAAACATTATATTGTATATAAATTTGATTCTGGCTTATATATGTACATATTATTTCTCGAACTAGGCCGGGGAATTTAATTGTAATTGGATTATTAATTTAATATCGAGCGAACATAAGCTACTGCGTTCAATTTTCGGCATTATATATGTGATATATTCTAATATATATACGACGCGGGTAATCTCTGAAATTCTAGGGCGTTGTGTGCGCCTGTGTCTTTGATCCGCTCGTGGATAAATCCTTAAAAATAACTGTCAATATTAGTGTGACCACAGTAGGTGTTGCTCCGTATACTTTTCGATTTTCTATATTTTGTTTTCAATCAACTAAATTGTGTATGCGAAAGACGATTAGCTTTTCTATTCTTTTTAGTAAAATCAATCCACAATATGTTATGTTCTGTCTATCCGAGTTAGAAACATATACTAACGAGTCAGTGGTACATGTACGATTCCCCCTACTCGTAAGAAGGAAAGGACCATTGTTGACACTGTAATTGTCATTGTGTAATACACCTGTACACTATTGAAAGAGTATAAACTGATTTTGGATATGTATCAAATTTCATTTTACTTTCCATTCACAGTGGCTCTTAATTGATTTTGAATGGTAGAATACTTGGCGTGTCTAGAGCCGTTAAATACCCTTCCAATCTGTAGAGCATGTAAGCAATACAACAATAGCTGTAATTATGTGAAATAGCTAATGCTATTATTCGTTTAACGGAGAACTTGGTGGGTGTGTGAAGCACGATATAAACAAATACAGGTTTAGGGTTACAATGTGACATATATACAGTTGTTTTTTGAGCGAATACGTTTGTGTATTAATTTATTTTAATCAGAATAATTTACACTCGACAGAGTCTTTATCAAAAAGACATCCAGGAGAACAACTAGGTTTACCTAAAGTGTTTGTACTCAAGGAGTAAAGGTAAAAACAGGAGAGCTGAAGAACTAATAACTTACAATCCGCATTTGATGGATATAATCAACTTCGAACTCTGTTAATGGTGCAAGGAAACATCGTCATCATCATAACATAGTCTTGTATTCGTTGGTCGCTTCGAAAACACAACCAAAAGATAAATTACCGACGTGAAATATGGCAGCAAAGAACGGGAATGGAAAGGTAAGGAGAAAAAAAGAGAGTAACTTTTGCTTCGAGGGATGATCCAGAAAGAAAAAGAAACGTAATTATAACTGAACTGTATGATATATTATTATCGTAATATATAATTAACCACTGTTTTACATAACCTCAAAGGGTGAAAAAATAAAAGCATTTTAAATTCCAATTCTTTATAGTAAATTTTCGGTCAAAGATATTTATTAGAAGACTTGTAACGCCTTAGAAGCAATATTTAATAATGTTTTTTTTTGTCAGGGTATGTCCGTTATAAAGTTCATGTACAGACACAATCCAATGAATCTATTTATATCAGATGCAGATTCCTGAGCAAGAATACATTTTAGCCGCGCTATGGGAAAACCGGGCTTAATGCATGTGCGTAACATGTCGTCCCAGATTCGCATGTGCGGACTGCACAGGCTAATCTGGGACATACTTTACACACATGCATTTTCTCTGTAGTAACCTTTACTCAATACCCCATATTTTGGTTACATCAAGAAGAGTTGTATGCTATTCATTCGTATTATATTGTATTTAAGTTTGTCATTCATCAACGATTAATTCATTTTTGAAAATGTTATGTCATCGTGCATATAATTTAAAAAAAAAAAAATATGCTTAAAATGTGCTCCATGACCAGCCTTCGCAATGTGCCGTAATGTCGTCCCGTATTAGACTATACAATCCTGTAGACACCTCAAAGGATTTTACTGTTTTACAAAGGGAAAAGGACCCTTAATTGACTGTTTTACAAGGGACCCTTATTTGCCGTTTAACGAAGGGACCATAATTTACTCGTTTTACAAACGGCCCTATGGGCGATATTATTAACTGACTTCTTGCATACAAATAATCCGGTACGTCTATTTGTAGAAACCTTCGACGCTTACAGACGAACAGATCGCGGGTAAGTGAAAACATGTCTTGTTGATACTATGTGTTTGGTCTATATAGCGTGGTATTTATCTAATATTAAATTTCATCCTAAAATGTGGGCATTTTTTTAACTTTATATTTCTATAATGAAACAGGAGGCTGGTTCGCTAGGTATAGCCAGGATGCCCGAGCCCATTAATAAGTTATGGTCTTATGCTGGTTCACGTTACTCCACAGAGTTCAAGTTGGCGTTCAGCATGTTTGACAAAGACGGGGGTGGAACAATTGAAGCGGCGGAGCTGGCAGACGTTCTGCGCAGCATGGGACAAAATCTCACTGACGACGATCTGAACGAGATGATACGAGAAGTGGACGAAGACGGTAGGTGACATTGCACTAATGTTGGTAAAACAAACATAAAACTTACCCGTGCATCCGATAGAATGACGCATCTTCCAACCGACCAGTGACATACCGACAGAACGAACGAAAGAAAGAAAGAACGAACGAACGAACGAACGAACGAACGAACGAACGAACGAACGAACGAACGAACGAATCCGATCTATGTATACGACATGTGTATATAAAATCAATCCGCACATGTTAAAACGACTTTATTTAAACCAATGGGATATAACATTCTAAATACAGATATTTACCGATCCAATGTCACTCACAACAACGTTGCAAATAAAGGGATACGTTCCATGACCATGCAACTGAATGTCTTCTATCTGATCAAGGACGATTTTGACAAAATACAAGTGATGTGTTTGTCAAACACTGTGCTCCCTTTTGAGCGATTTCGACCCATATATTTGACCTTTGACCTTGAAATATGACCTTGACATTGACCTTTCACCACTCAAAATGTGCAGCTCTATGAGATACACATGCATGCCAAATATCAAGTTGCTATCTTCAATATTGCAAAAGTTATGACCAAGGTTAAAGTTTTGGGACAGACAGACACACACATACAATGACAGACAGACCGACAGACAGACAGACAGGCTAAAAACAATATACCCCTCTTCTTCGACGAAGGGGGAATAAAACATATATTATCTAAAGGTACACATTTGGCCTCGAATCTGCAACCGCAGGGATCAAGATGGAATCGCAGCAGTACTTTGAACATTTTGACCGTTGACACAACGCCGACACACATTTATGCATGAATGTTTTTAAAAAGCGGTACGATTCTAAGACCAGTTTTCGTACTTGAATCGACTTGTTGACGATACAAACTCATCGCATTGGTTATCTTCCCTGCGGATATACCGCAGCCACTGAATTCGAACGCAAAATCTTTTCAGACCAGAGGGAGGATTTATAGTTTGTAACTTTTCTTATTATATGCAAATGATTTCTTTTTTGTTTTCACATTGTTTTACTCTTTTTATAAAAAGTTCAAAATATATACACTAAATATTTGAATTAATCAGTATCACGTGGTTGGCAATGACGGCATGCAGCTTATAGAGCTATGTTCGGTACCAGTAAAATCTAGTGGTATTATCTCATTTAGAGAATACATTATGTATAGGAATAGAGTTTCAGGTTGAACATTGCAAGCTATTCAAGTATGTTTATTTTTCTAGGAAACGGCGAGATAGACTTCGACGAGTTTCTAGGCATGATGGAGAGCAAGTTAAAGTACAAGGAGAACGAGGATGAAATCCTGGAAGCCTTTCAGGTAACGCTCTGTGTGTGCACAGTCAACACTATAAATAGGTAGCGGTCGCCAATTGGGTATGTTGGCCACCATGCACACAGGGCCTACGTTCGGTCCCCACTCGAGGAGCGTTCTCAATTCTAACTTCTTTTAAGATAAAAAGTACTGATTCTTCTAGGATAATGGACCGAAAGAATCGCTTTTTAAGCCTGAGACTGTCGATTTTATCGAGCTTACGCAATAGGGTTAAACTTAGTTCTAAACACTCTTAACACATTTATTCTGGACGTGCCGTAAGGAAACTGAGCCATCCCATTGTAGTAGCCTGTGCACATTATACAGATGGAAGCGATACTTCATATTCTTCTAGGGGCATTTAAGGATAACCGTCGTTTGTGTTGTCATCTTCTTTGCATTCGTCTCTAATAGTGTTAGATATATTAATGTCAAATGTTTTCTATAAACCCAATCTGAATATGTTGAACTGTATTTAAGCTTTTATATACAAGTAGAACAGTAGTTCTACATCATGGTAAGCGAATTCGCCAATGTTCAATGAAAATGATAACGTTGATCGTTGTTGCATTAGATTAAGATAATCCCGAACACTACTACCCTAACCATATACATTTAACCCTAACCCTGATCACGCGACACTCGAACAAACGAACTAAGAAAGAAGGCAACGAATGACCAAACAACCAAACAAACGAACGAACCGACGAACAAACACACGCTCGAACGAACGAACGTGCGAACAAGCTAATTAATGAACGAACGAAAGATAGATCAATCAAATGAAGGAACGAACGAATGAACGTACACAAGAACGAATGAACTGACGACCGATCAATCAAACGAACGCAAGAACGATCACATGAAAAAAAAACGAACGAATTAACGAACACTTTAAGGGGGCAATATGTTAAATAAACCCTGAGGCTAAACATCTTACGCTTACACTTACCACCAAATGGAAACTGCAACAGTATCCATCTAACCAGAACCATACATATATATCCCTCATTGTTTAAACTTAATCTTCTTTGCCCTTACCCTCACCATCTAATTCTTTACATAACAACCTTACACTCACCATAACCCGTATCGGTTCACCCTTACCATCACTAACTAACCTTAGTCAAATCCATTTCATCATAACCCTAAAAATTTTACCTGAACTCTTACCACTTATCCCTAAACATCACCAGAACTCTAACCATATCACACACAAAACATAATCACTTAACACTTACCATCTTATCTTTACCCTTACCATCTTACCGTAACCCTTACCGGCAAATACTTACCCCAACCCTATAACCCCAATCATGACCATCTCACATTAACCATCGCACCCTAATGATAAACATCAAGCTTTTATCATAACCTCTCACCCTTACCCTAGCCATCTGGACCTTATCCTAACCATCTTAACCTAACCATCTTACCCCACATGGCCATCATCATTACTATTTCACTCTACTTATTATCATTTAACCCTTATCCTAACCATTTAACATTTATCATAACCATCTTAACCTTATCCTAACCATCTCACCCTTATCCTAACCATCGTACAATATTCCTAATCATCTTACAATAGTCCTAACCATCTTACTATAGTCTTAACCTTCATATCGAAACCATCTTACCATAATCCTAATAATGCAGAGGCATGTAATTTGTGTAAAGGTTATACCACGATCTTCTTTTCTGATTTAGTAATATTTTGAGATGATTGAGCCGTGATTCTAAAACATGTATTCCTTTGGATGACCCAAAAGGTGTTTGACAACGGCAAAGGTTTCATCAGCTCAGACGATCTGCGGGAGATCATGCGAACACTCGGCGACAAAATGACGGACGCTGAGATCGATGAGATGATTCTGGAGGCGGAGGTGAACAAAAACGGCATGATCAACATACAAGGTAAATCTTTAACGGGGATAAAATTATAAACACATATTATTGTTTTGCTATGCCTTTTCATCTGTTATTACAACTTATACATAAATGTTTTTCTTCACTCACTGAAAAATGCATATATATATACTTATACGTACCTAGTAATGTATGTATCTAAGTATGCCTTTTTTCATCTGATAGTACAATTTATACATCCATATTGATCTATACATACTGGAAAACGTCTTTTTTTTCTTCTATATTCCTTAAATGTTTTTTCAACACAAAATTACATGCATTAGATAGTAAAGAATTTAGATAGCTAATCTAAGATGTGTTGCATATGTTATTTTGTTCATTTCTGATTGTATTACATGATCGTTTTATTGTGCATGATTGTATATGTATTTGTTTGCAATCTCGAAATAAAATGTGTTGGAAAAATAACTCTTTTACGGGGAACCTAATATACGAGACGCGCTCTTTGAAAAGGGGGTTTAATGCATGTGCGTAAAGTGTCGTCCCTGATTAGCCTGTGCTGTCCGCACAGGCTTATCAGGGACCACACTTTCCGCCTTAACTGGATTTTCGTCAAGAAGAGTCTTCCGTTAAACAAAAATTACAAAATAAGCGAAAAGTGTCGTCCCTGATTGGCCGGTGCGAACTGCACAGGCTTATCTGGGACGACACTTTACGCACATGCATTAAACCTTCTTTTCAAAGAGCGAGGCTAATATATAGCCATCGACAACACTAACACTTCTGATATTTTAGTTTAGGAAATGCAGAAGCTGTTTTAATGAAACACATCTAGTTCGCTTTAATCTTAAGATTTACGTGTATTTATTTTGTTCCACTGGAATTTTACATTTTTTAAAAAAATAACAGAAATGGGGAACGCGTTTTTTTTTCCAATCGATGTAGGATAGCTGTAAGTTCATCAATATTGTTAAGTGATATCTGATGCGAAAGGGACGCTACTCGATTAGTTTCACCGTTGATGTTAATATTGTGTTATCGATCTTGTTTGTTCTCTTCCTTATTTCTTAACCCATCTTATGCATGATTTTTTTTTTCATTTTTTGACACAATGGATGAAAAACGAATAGAAATGGTGAAATTCAAGCTTCTTACAGACAATAAACACATTATATGTACAGACTATACATTTTTACTGTTGTCCTGAAAACAGGACANACCTCGTATGAATCTGTGTCGGAACCTGACGTGTCTTCTGATGACTCAGTCTACAAAAGAGGACAGATTGTTCCATTTTATAATTATGTAATAATGAATACATCGAACATTAACCTTTTATATGGCAACAGTAATTCATAACTATAAAGAGACATGGTAAAATAATGATTTTTTCGTACTGTCTTATCGAAATAATAGTTATCATTACTGCTAAAGTGTTTCTTATTATAATATTTAATTTTCATCGTCATGATCAGCCGCAGCAGCAGCAACAGCAGCAGCAGCAGCAGCAGCAGCAGCGGCAGCAGCGGCACCATTATTATTATTTTAAGTAACCATTGCCTGGTCTTCTTCGTCTCCAATCGTACTACGTCCTTGTGGCCTTATAAGTGTCACAGAAGCTTGTGCATTCAGTTGGCGTCCAGGCAGGTTATTTATTTCAACATTTTATATCTTCTTCCCCGCTGTCCTCATCAGTGACATCATCAACAGGGGGTGGATTGATATGAATATCAGCTCTTTGCAAGGTCTTGTCATTTTCAAGCATCGATAACACCTCATTTAAGTTAAAACGTCTGCAAGGAACAATGACACTTTCAATAACCAATGTAATCAATATATTGAAAACATACACCAGTTTAGTCCTAGTGTCCTGTTAACAGGACACAGAAAAAACATAAAATTGAGTAAGGAAAAATGTCAATTATGTGATTAAATGTAGTTATTAAAAAAACAGAAGAATTATTTACGCATTTGTCATTCTAATTGATTTACGAAATTATCATTAGGTAATAAAATAACAACTTACCTATTATTCTTCGCCATTTTCATACACCTCTCCTCACAATTACAACTAAAGATCTGACCATTCTCGCTAATTATAAATACAATCTTTATATCTTGCATCTTTTTTTCTCAAGTGGAGGCTTATTAGCAATACCAAATGATAACGGTAAACAGACACAGCAAATTAGTGTAATTAGTGTAAACCACTGAGGGAAAACATGCATGTCCTGTAAACAGGACGCTAGGCTTAAATGGGTTGTGAATCTGTTGGGTTAGAGTTCGGGGTAATCTCTTTTGAATTTGAATGCTTGTGCTAACAAGTAAGCTATCGTTTCTTATCATCAAATTTAAATGTTTAAATATAATTATTTGAATTATGTACACGCAGCCACCTGAAAATGGCTGAAGGAGGCCCCGACCGTGCCATGTCAGAGACTGAAACATGACTGTTTCTCTAGTACATATTTATGGTACTCGATATTTGAAATAAAACATTTTCAGAAATAGTAAACATAGGCGAAATTATTTACTTGAAATCGGAGAGAAACACAGGAGATACACAATTTAACCGAAATGCTGTCGAAAACATTTTGTGTGTGAAAAAGGCTCATATTATTTTTGTTCTTTTTCAGACTTTGTTGCCGCTATCTGCCGATGATGGATGGGCTAATAGAACGCAAAATAATTGTTAATTGAATTTGTGTAGTTTTGTATTTGGTTGTGTAGATATGTCTGGATATACATGTTAGGAATGAAATGTAACTCTGATTTAATACTGACATAACATTGGTGTTTCGTTTTACCCTTATAAATTTGGTTTACAAACACACAGAATATACGGTTGAAAATTGTTTAATTAAAAATGCGTAAGATGTTTCTCACATTAAAACAATAACATAATAAACCATCTGCGGGTTTGCGTCTCTTTTGAGCGTTTGTACAATCTTAGTTTTCACAAATTATATTTTCACAATGTGAAAGATAATTCTGTATTCTGAACAATATAAAAATTAAGACCTTTTATCACAGACCAAGTCTTATCTTTCACATTTTGTTTTTGTGAAAAATGTGCGCATCTAGTTCCTGACATGCAATAAAATTCATATTCTGCTGTCATTAAAACTAACACAACGGTCTGGTTTTACTGAGACCATGTTCTTTTTCACATGTGTGCATTATTCCTTCAAAATATTACCTTTCCGAGCAGCAACTTTCATCATTTTTTATCTGAGATTGCTGTTATGGTGTGAATTGTTACTTGATGATGATGATGTGGACTATGGAGCGATAACAATGCAGATTATGACATTTGTAACACTGATGATACTGCCGATGATTATAGCAGTTATAGTGACTGTGGTAACGATAATGATAATGACGACGATGATAATGATGATGTTGGATAGGATAGTGATTATAATGATGAAGATAGTGATGATAACTATGAAAACGGAAATGATTATGACGATGATTATTATTTCTTAGAAGAACATTTTGATTGTGACGACGCTGATGATGACTATCGTAACGATGTTGAACATGACGATGCCGATTACTATAACACTTTTATGAGTATGATGATGATGACAACGACGACGATGATGATGATGACGTGGTCTTTTGAAGTGTGGGTAAGACGTCGGGATTATCCGGTGGAAACTCACGGCCTCGGTAGTGGGAATTGAGAAGCGCGTGTACCAACAAATGCGCTAACTGGCAAGACTTATTAGCGTAAACAAATTAATGATTGTTGAAACCAAAACGACATTATAATGAAACTATTGAGTTTGAAAATTAAACAAAGACAATTTATTATAGTTCGTTGATGCTGTGGAACACGACAACTCGAAAACCTGTTCCAAAACGAGATGACATTGTTCCCTCTCGTACATTTATTTACATATGCAATTGCATTCAAACAAATTGCGCAATTATCGTATGATTTGTAAATTGTGTGTAGATACACTGATGCAATTTTCAGGAGTTCGTAACAATCTGTTTGAATGCGATTACAGTGGCAGGTTACAAGGACGTGTTGGCAAAAATAACAATTACAAATGTATTTTTAAAACAATATAATCATTATATTCAATCAAGGAAAATACCGCTCATGATAAAGAATAAATGTTTATAACATCTGTTCCGGTATGGAAAATCGTCAATCGAAATCAGAAAATAATAAAGCGCTTGTAAAGATTTTCAACAATAATTTAGCGAAATAGTGTTTAACAGGCACAGCGTTTAAAATACCCTTTTACTTCAAAAGCCTGCGTGATGTTATGGTGGCGCATACATTTTTGCTTGGAGGGGCCCCGGGTACGAACCCCGCGGAAGGATTTTGTTTTAAATTTTAGTACTTTTTATTATATTTATTTAAATCTATCCCATCCTAAATATCACAGATTTAGAAGTAAATTCAAGTAATGACATACAATGAATGTCAAAAATTTGAAAATCTGTGAAGCATGCTTTTTAAATTCTAAGGCCGGCCTAGTTGATGTTGGTATATTTTCCCATTTTTGTTATGTGTCGCAAAAAAGTCATTATGAGTCAAAATGTATTGATGAGATGTGCAAAAAAATTGGTTAAAATTGGTCAAGAAATGCCCAAATTCAGTACAAAGATAGAGCTTTTCAATTTCTGTCCATGGGCAGAAATGATCTAAATTTAAACAAGCGCGGGTCACATGTAAAACCACGTGACCATTGCATCATTGTTTACAACGCCATTTGCAATGGAGAAATGGAGAAACTGCGTCTAGGTAGGCCTCCAACATTATCACAAGCAGCATTTTTTTTACGAAAATCAGTATGGAAGAGTTAAGCTTTAGAATTTATCTGACGAATACTGATCAATTCTTGTCAGTTGAGAAAACCAAATTGTTGTGAGAAATGTCAACTCGGCCGACTGGAGATTTAGTTTTTCAACAAAAAAGGCGTTGTTATGCAATTATCAAATACTTAATGTATTATTGATATGTCAAACATTAATACAAACGGTTAAATATACGTGTTGTTAAATAAAATATTTCGGTGATCATATATTTCGATCATAGTAGTGTATGGAATATCTATCATTTTTCTATCTAGTAAAACTGAAGAAATACAGTTTTGTTAAAGTACAAAGATTTACAATTCAAACTGGACCTATTTTACTTATTTATGCTTTCTTACCAATAACTAATATTTTAGTATTTGGCATCTAAATATTTGGGTTATAAGTTGGGTCATATTGTACTCTTACTACTTTCAGATATTAAGGAGCTCGACATTGCATGGCAAATCTATGACATACGTTTTACATGCACAAAATTGGGATATAATGAATCTTTTTATATCCTTATTCTGCAATATTTGTTTCATCTTATCAAGCAAAATCTTGAAATCAAATTAAAAATGCTTCCACAAGCCTTTGGCGAAAAAACTTTCATCGTTGACATGTGCATGTATGTGTACAGTTTGAAAGGTTATCAGGCTCACCTATATAATATATACAACAGCCCCCTTGGTGCAAAAAGGTACTATGTGGTATAAAAATTGAATTTCGCACGGTACCTTTTTGCACCAATTGGGCGATATAATATTTTAAAGGCGATGCACTGTAAACAAGAGTGTATTCGAAAGAATAATATATACACATTCAATAAAACTTGCGTCGCAATCTTATTGTTCCATTACCCCATCACGATCGATAAATCTATTAACAGCAAAGCTTCCAGATTTTCTTTGTTAACTCATCCCAAACTCCTTGATGATTTGCAAACAACCGGGCACTCAACGTTAATGGTTAATAAAAAAGTTAATAATCAATCAATTTATTAAAAATAAAAAATAAATAAATTATTTATCATTCAAAAACATATTTTCAAATAAATAAACCTGGTACTGTGGGTCATTTTGTATACATATGCAATACAAAAATGAGAAATCAGATGTTGAGAACATGTATATACATTGTGTATTTTATATCAAGATACTAATATAGTAATATAAATGACATACGCGTGCAGCTGTTTTATTTATATTTTTAATTTAATACATCAATTCAAATTAATAACAAACCTTAAATTTGAACACAAAATATACTGTTTTGACAAAAAAAGTTAATGCACTGTCATCGTTGATTGTTTTTCTCAGGAAATACGTAATCATGCGGCATGGTATCAACTGTTCCATGCTAATTTTCGCCCGTTTACCGGTTGAAGACTGTTATATATGTACTTATGGAATGAATGCAACACATAAGGTAAAGACATAAAATGAAGATTATGAAATTTTGTTTAGATGCAAAGTATTTCAAAACAAAACAGCAAGTTTTTTTTTGTAAAACCTATTTTAATGCTAATTCATGAAAATTCGTTTCAAAATGAAGGTAAAGCAATGCATGGAACTAGTAAAACACATTATAATGCCTAATTATAAAATAAAAAGGTAAGCCACTAATTCGTTATTGCTTAAAGATATTGATACGAAATGTTACAATTCTAAAATAAATACCGCGACACGTATCTTCAAATGGTATTATCAACAGAGTTTCCCATCAATATGGACAATTATATTTTTCTATCAGAATATATAAGTTAATGGAATCATTACGAAAAAAAAAGACCTGTGGGTGAAGTTCTTCTTCGGTGAATGCTTCAATCAAATGTAATTAAAGTATACATTGTATGCGGTATATACCACTTTAAATTGATATGTTTACATGATGCTTTATGTTACTTTGTAAATATGTGACTGTTAAACATCTTAATTAGGAACATGACTTACAAACAGCTCAATATTAAACAACAATAAATCACCACTAAGACGAACACATAATTCACAAAAGCTTGAATCTTGCAGAAATCACAAACTGTAGTATCAAATAAAGTGAATGTAGTGAATATTTCTATGTCAGTTGCATAACTCCCACTCTTTAAACCACAATATTGTATTTTAATCCCCGCGACGAAATATTAACATTTTGTCAATATCCGCGAAACGGTCCCTTTAAAGTAAAATAATAATAAACACAGCGGGGGTATGCTGAAAGACTTTCAACTGTTCGTATAAAATAGACATTTTGATTTACTGACTTAAATCAATGTTTGTTTAGTAGACAATAAACGGAAACAATTGAACATTTCAATCGTATCAGCTTATCTGTATAAGCCGTGCATATCTCCAGATCCTCGAAAGCAAAGATTTAAACAATGTTCGGCGTATTAATAACACTGCGGTCACTGTAGCATTTAAAATGCATTTCACTCTAAGCGGTCAGTTATAATAAAATCATTCCGCTTGTTCATGCAAACAAAGCATTTATTGTTGTACAAGACGCGTAATTTGCAGGTCGATCGTGCTTAGCATTGAATCAAAGGTTTGGGATTTAATAACAATCTTTTAACAAAATGGAGTGAGCGATATATTGAATAATAATATTATAATGAGGACTACATGAACAGTGACAAATCACAGACATACATGGATTCAGTGGTATGTTGTAGTCAACGGTGTGAACATGTTAAATATTTCATTTAAATGTCTATATTTCTGTTCATATGCATTTTACAAACGATTTCAAGTGGTGTTTGTAATATAAGTTGATTAAACATTATTTATATTGAAGTGTTATGAACATGTGTATATCGAACTAATTGAATTTTGTTTGTGGTTTTCTCTGAAATCAATATCATAATCATTAGCATCATCGAAGATTTCGGCGTTATTAAAACATATGCAGACATGTTATTTTAATTTCATTTTTAGGACGAACATTTATCCGAAGACCGTATACAGGGTAAGTCTAAAGACAGATTTGTTTTTTACCAATGTAAAGTTGTTGACCGAAAAATTTCAGACACATTCAAGAAACTACGAAAAGGCACGGTATAATGCAATTGCGTAAACAGTCAGCATTATACAAGCATTCACTTTCATATTGTACACGAAACACCCCATAGAAGTGCTAATACCAATACTTGATTAATGATATTGATGATTATTAATACCTCTATATATTTATATATTTCTTAAATAGTATTGTACTTGAATGCAATCAACGGAATTTCATACATAGTAATCCACTGCTAGATGTTAATGAACCATTATGTTTTGTGCATGTACTGATTAAAGATTGCATAACTTTAAGGTTAATGCACCATAAATCACCGTTGAATATGCAGCACAATTTACTTAGTCTTCGTGGATTGCCAGCTTAAATTTAAGATGAATAACCGCAAGACTATTTCATTTTCTGAAATAATATGAACCTATACAGATGCAGTTTAAAATAGTTATATGAACATTAAGCTTTTTGTTGAGAAATTAATTATTTTTTAAGAACAATAACAAAATTTATTTCGTTAAGTTGTGAAATTGTATCAACATTATGAAAGTAAAATAGTATATAGTTAAATTATTTCAACAACTCATTTGGGATTTAATGCCGTTTTGTATTGCATACATACACAACAGGCAAATCGATCTTTGTTGAAATACAAAATCAGCGAAACGAAAGACTCAATTCTTAGCGAGGAAATGTATATCGAACTTCTCATTACATAACAGTTTTTTTCAGTCGTTAAGTAAGAATTGAAACAACTTTCACATTAACAATGCTAAAGCCCTATACGCGATAGAAAATTATTTATAACTCAAGTTTACATTTTTGTGAATGTAATAATACGGTATAACAGACTATCGAAGCCCATCATGTGACACTTTTATATGCTATACGAAATAAATTGGGCCTAATAAAACATAAATGCACGCTTTAAAAGCTTATCATAACATATATTACTCATGAGAAGCTCGTATAATACCTTGATGAACGCCTTCCGTCCAAGGTCGCGCGAGTGAGTTTATTCCGATTTTTTTTGAAGACTTCTCCTCCTGAACCGAAGTCAGATACCAACGAAACTACATAGGAATTATCCATAGGTGGCTCTTTTGAAGTTCTCCAAATCGTTCCGGCCCGCTGTATTTTTAGATAACCAGTGCTATACACATATGTTAAAAGTGGAAACTTAGAACATATATTATTCTCTTAAATCGAAATGCTAAGGTTAGATATTTGGTATGTAAGATAATATATTAGTCCTCGACAAATATTGTTCAAATAATGCTCCTCAGGTCAAATTGGCTCCCAGCTTGGGGATCGCTTATTTCCTGACATGTATAGAATAAAGTCAAGTCTCACACCGCAAGACCCAAAGGTTTGGTATTTGGCATGTACCATCGTATGATGGACCTCTACCACACTTGTTCACTGCATACCCATGGGGTCCAAGTAAGCCCCGCTCTGGGGGAGGGAGTCACTTGTTTTCCATTCATGGTATATAATAAAGACTCTTGAAACCTTCTTCTTTAAAATTGCTAGGCCCATAGCTTGGTAGTTTGCATGTTAAATAATGTGGTGGTCCCCTTCCAAGTTGTTTTTTCAAATCATGTCTCTTGGGTCACAAATTATGGCCTAACTCTGGGCTTTCTTGATTCACATAAACCCCTTATATGTAAATAGTTAATACTCTAAAACTATTTTCGTCTGCAACCTCATGGCCAGATGTTCGATATTTGTAATGTAGTATAATATGATGGTCCTTTACCAGGTTTGTTCATCTCATATCCCTGGGTTCATACTTGTTCCCGTCATGGTTAAAAAAAATAAATAAAACATGACCGCCAGGAGGCTCGGCAATTTTCATTATATGTCTTTAATGCACACGTGTGGACACATCTATAGGTTACATCTTTTGTTAAATGATCAATCACACTTTTGTAAAGGACGTTTTCTAATGATATATTTGCTGATTGCTAACATAGTAACGGACACATCTCAAAAGTTTCTGAGCACATTTCAGCAAATTTGGGTATCAGATGAGCGACCTGTGACAACTGACACTATTGTACACAATTCAGCGAGGTCTGGCATATGTTTCATATGGTTTTACAGAGTTTTGCCAGACCTTTCAAAAGTTGATACGGTTTAAGAGAGGTTAGAGAGGCCTTTCAGATATGTTTACGGTATTACAGAGTTTTGCGAGGCCTTTCAGATATTTATACGGTTTTGCAGAGTTTTGCGAGGCCTTTCAAAAGTTTAAAAGAGTTTCGTATGGAGAATCAAATGTTTTATACGCTTTGAAAAGAGTTTAGCGAGATATTTCAGATGTATGATATGGTTTTCAGAGTTTCGTGAGGCCTTTCAGATGTTCGATAAAGATGGTGACGGCGCAATTAATGTTCAGGAGTTTGTAGCCACCTTGCGGTCACTAGGGCAAAATCCCACCCAAATAGAAATAGATGAGATGGTCAAGAGCATCGACAGAAACGGTAGATTTCAAACTAGTAAATCATATTCCAATATTTGCAATGAGTAATACTGTGCTTTTGCAGTGAAAAGCCCGAGTCTTTCTGTTGATTTAGTTTTACGCTGAATTTTCAACATTATAATAATTCAAATCCTTAATCTAAATCACGAACACCACACATTAATAATCTTTTTAAACTTGCATGTAGTAGATATCGTAGTGTATTGGTTATATAAACTACACATGTATACGTAAACAGATATGGTACTTCAACATAAGGAATGTGTCTTAATGCTAGTTAACAAATTTAATGAATTGAATACGCGTAATAAAACTAACAGTTTAGAAGTGTATAGGGAATAACAAATCACTCAATATTGGACAAAAGTAAGCCTGTGTAAAGCAGAAATGTTTCGTTTCATACAAGGTGATGGAGTGATTGACTTTGACGAGTTCAAGCGCCTGATGTACCACAAGATGAAGCACACTGACGGCTCCGATGGATTCATGGACCTGTTCACGGTGTTGGACAAGGACAAGAGCGGCTACTTCACACCTATAGATCTCTACAAGACAGTGACAGGTATGGGAGAGATGATCACTATGGAAGAGGCCAACGAGCTTATGAACTCAACCGCGACAAAGGAGCCGGGAAAGATGACCTATGAAGGTTTGATACTGTTGTTGATTGTGAACATTGGAATGAGAGAATGAATATTTAATTGAACAAGACATCATCAATTTTATACAAGCTAGATACAGTAGTTGATTGTGAAAGGAAGAGAATAGGAAAATAAATAATTCATAGGAACCGGACGGGATGATTAATACAGGTTGGTTGTGGAAAAGAATGATGAATGTTTCATAGGTACCGGACTGAATGAAATAATAATGTTTGATACATCAGTTTAAAACGTAGAAAAGGGAGATATGTTTTTCATTAGAACTGGGCAAGATGAACAACGAAAGGTTCATTAATAGGTAAATTGTCAAATAAATACAATAGGATGACGATTATTTGAAACTATGAAGTAGGGCAGAGTGTGCAAGTTTCGTGAACAAAAGGCTCAATAAGAGGTTGTAGAAATATAGGGCACTATGGGTGGTTAAAGAATACATTGTCTCGTACTGAAGCAGTTAAAGCAGTTGAATAGTAGGATAAACTATGAAGTGGGATAGGTTAGTTTATTATCTTGTAAAGATGGTGGGATGAACTATGAACGTGCGTTATATTAGTTTATTGTCTAAAATCAATAAAGATCAGTGAATGGTTGGTCGATTAGTCGCTTGTTATAAACACGCACTTGGTTATTAACAACTTTCATTGAGAAATTGCACTAACTCAGTGAAATTTTAGGTTTTAAATATGTAGATCGACTACTTGAACAAATAAATGATTGAAATGAAGTAATTAAGTTAATTGACCATACCTATTTTGAAAATGAAGATATTATATGATAAACTGGAAATGTTGGTTTTTATGGTTTAGGTACTTTTATGCAAGATCATTTTTTAAGAAGCAGAAAGAGAAATATAGAAAAAAATGTTTAATATATTCCTCGAAAAAAATCACTAGAACTGCTATTGAATGTTTAGCATAAAATGATGAATGGAAAAGAATTATGTTCTTAGCATTGGGAACTATGGTCGTCAAATCGATACACATCTTAAAATAATTAATAATTGTAAATTTATAGCAGCATAAGAGTTTACTATGAGTGTTTGATATACCAGTTTCTCGTGTATATGAAGACATAGACGCTGGGTGATGAACGGTAAAGATTATATGGCTTGTTTTCTTTATCAAATGGTTGATCGGTAAATCATCTGTAGCCATCTGACGAGGGACTTATATTGGATAAATAAGATTCTGTTTGTGTAGTGTTTTAGTGTTTTTTCTATCAAACATTAAATGTGTGAAGATGAGACAATCGTTGGATGGACTTTAGATATAGTGTTTGCTATCAAACAGTTGGTTGGTAAAGTAGAAGCACTTGCAGGATAGACCAGAAATACTTGACATATACATATGTGTTTATTCATTATTTTTTCAAACAGTTGGTGGGTGAATCATTGTAGTGGCAAAAGAGGATACACATGATAATAGGTGTTTGTTATGCCAACTGCTGATTTAACTATATGTAAATTATTCAAGTTAGTAACTGGTTTTTGGGATATATTATTTATAGATAGGTTCTATATGTTGTACACAAGCCAAAAAGGTTGACAATATGAAGGTTTACTTAGTTGCCTTATGATTTATATGTGCTATTGGTAATCTTATTTAAAAACCTATTAAATGTTTAATTATCATTAAGTAAACATACTAAATATAAAACCGTTGTTTTTCTCTTTCAGAATTTTGTCAATTGATGAGGATGCTTTTAGCAAAAGAGTAATAATGTGAAACGTTTGAATTGGCAATCCAGATTTACCCGTCATACGAGCAAGTACTGTGTACGCTACCTTCTTTGTCAAGTTCTGGTTTTAACATGATAGTAAACAAAGTAAAGCAACAGGGATCATCAGGACTTACTTACACGTACTCGTTTGAAATGTCTTGGGTGGACGTTAGTGCCTCTTTAAATTTATCAAAAATGCAATAAATACAGTTTTACATTATGTAGTGTTAAAATATCTTGTACAAATTTAAAGTTTGATTTACATAGTATTACTACTTATAAGTGCTTAACGTCCAGATGCCGTTTAGGTGGACATGGTCATTACAGAGATAATATAGAATGTTTTTTTTTCATATGAGTATGTTTACCTAGAAGAAATAGTTATTTATTACTGGTGATACGTGTTTTATTATCATTGACACGTTTATTGTAAAAAATATGTTCGTAGTCATATATCATAGCAATTCGTCCATTACGCACATGTATACGCAATAACAGATTAGATGGTATTAAGATTTAAACGGACATATTCAGTATATTAATGTATGTGTATACGTATTGTTGTTTGCTACTTTCCATGCAATGTGTGTTGTTTTATGCTTGCATTATATTTTTCGTTAACAGATTGTGTTTGTAATGATTTAAAACGAATATAAGAATAATTAAAATTGTTGTTGATATTATAAACTACGTTAAGTTTCCCTGGTTAAAACTGACACAGTTAGGCGGATACAAAAAATCGATCATAGAAGAAATGATTAAAGGGACTTGTTCCCGTTTTGGTTAATTGACAAAATTTAAAACAATTGTTTCAGACCTGCACATTTTCGGTGTAATTATGATATTTGCGAGGAAACAGTAATACTGAACATTTAACATGCTCTAAAATATCCAGTATATGCATCTTTTGGCGATTTTAAAACCTGAAAATTATAAAGCGTTACAAACGCGAAACGATTGAATGATTTTGAGAGTTCTGTTGTTATCGTTATATTTTGTGACATTACAAGGACTGCTAGACTTTTGCTCCAAGGGTCAGTGGTTCTAGTCCCGGTGTGGATTACTTTTCTTTGTTTCTTTACTTTTTCTTCTTGTTTAATACTGGAGCTATTTAGTTCTGATGTTTAAATTTATCAGTTTAAAGCATTAAATGACAAACTTCAAAACATGCCAAAATCTGTGAACAAGTCCATTTAATGCCTGCGCCCAGCATCCCGCGACCGATAATGAGACACGCATGTATACAGACGGTTGCACGAATACGAAGGCACTATTAACCAACTTCTCTCTGAATATTCTTTCCTACATGACCTAATATTTGACAAAAACTATTAATGTTGACGTATTATAATGAACAAGAGAGCAAATAATCGGAAAAGATATAGATAATGTGGAGGCATTATGAATGGTAGAATAAAGACGATGTTAAAAATATAAATCATTACATTAAAACAATATTGAGTTCAAATAACATGATACACACGTACAATATTAGTATATAATAAAATACAATATACAATGCAAAGGCAGTTTGATGGGACACAACTCATGATTGTATAGCTCAACAACATTCGTTGCGATTATCGCTTATTTGTGCCGGACTTTATGAAGCAAATTTAAGAAAAGAGAATCTCCACTTGCACCAGCAGATCATTCTTGTCATCACTACAAGGGCCTGTATGTTAGGCAACAGTCCAATGCCCATGCATTTAGACCCAGGACAAAACACACGACAAACACGAACACCAATGAATAAAACTAGGGTCACCGCCTTGGGACAGTTATTGCAAAGCTTAGCATTAAGGATTAAATCGGTCATTTGGCGCAATATATAATTTCATATGTATAACTGAACAGCGTCAAAAACCTACACATTTATTTGGTTTTGCATGTCAATTAACTGATCCACGTATTTGAAAGGTTCATCGACAGAAACGCTTAAATACAGAAACAACTTTGGTCGTCTGTTAAGAAAGTTTTTTAAATGTGATGCCATTAAATAGAAAGTACTTTTGTTTTTGATAAGCAGTTGCTTAGGTTTCCTTGAACAAATAACTTTGTAACTAAACGGTTCGCGGTCAAAACGTGAGTTGATCATGATGTTTTAAACAAAGAGTAATTGTAAGGACAATTTCGACTATACCATACTTTGAAACAAGTGGTAAAAATACAATCTCCGAGAAACAAACATATGTTTATGATTCAATTCAACACATCAATTATATCATAGTATATACGTTTTAAAACTACTTGTTCACAGATTGAGACATGTTCGAAGTGTCTCAGTAAATGCCTTAAATCGTTATATTTTGTTTTCTCGGAACTGTATATTTCTATTATGATGACACAAACATAATTCAAGAAAGAAAACACGTTTGTAAGCAGCGGGGCCTGCGTCCTTTGGATTATATGGATTAAAAGGCTTATGCCTAAACCACTCGGCCATCCGGACTATTTTATTTTGAGACAAACTATATACTTAAGAAAAGTGATCAACGTCTTATACCAAAACTTAACGAAAACAAAAGGCCCATTCCAAATTATTTAATCTTTTCACGTTTGTAACGCTTTACAATTTTATAAATTTCAAATGATGATGTTTCATAAACGAAGCTGTATTTTCAGTATGGGTCTACGCCATTAGTGGTATTCACTCCCAGATTTGTAATATTCTTTTATGTTTTTGAATCTGTGACAGAAAGTTGGAATGTCTTTTAAACAGTCTGTGAACAACAATCTTTAACCAATCGGTTATTATTATTATGTTATTATAAAGGCTAAATTGCAGCACTTCGCATGAAAGATACCGATATATTGGAGATGTGTTGAGTAGAAAATTCCTACCAGAAACGTATACGGACATTTTCGTATACGTTGACCCACACGTGCTACACTATTAACAAAGTTACCGGTCAGAGAAGCGAAATCAGAACAAAAACGGTGCGAAACGCAAATGGAAGAAAGCCTTCATTTCATTAAACACAATTTTATAATGGTTGGCCTGAAGAGCGGAAACAACGTCCAACTTGTTGAAATGAGTTTCGAGTATGATCGTAACGAACTATCTTTCGAACACGGTATAATTCTAGGAGCGCAAACTACTTATCCCAAAAGCACTTCAATCGAAGATGATTTAGTTGTTCAAGAAGGCCACTTAAGCTGTGACAAAACAGTACTCGACGCCCGAAATATCACATTGTGGCCAGGAAAGTCAAAAGAGATGACATAGTATGTACTAACTAGCAAGAACTTCAATCATACGTGGTAATCGAAAACTGAAAGTACATTTTAGTAGATTTGGTTCTCCGGAAAAGTTTAAATTAGACTTTTTTCGATTAGCGAAACAGTGACAATTTAGAAATAAGACATCATGTCCGAATTACCCTAGTTCAAATGGTTGGAGGGAATGCTACGTGCAACATCGTGCAGTGATAGTTTAAGCTATACTAACTCGTTCGTAGGTTTAAAGTGATTATTTTGTACAAGCATATGTTAACATGTTGATCGCGAAAAACTGAGCACGTTATAACTGATACAGAATGTGTTGGCAAATAAATAAACATATTTAAATAAAAGTTATTTATTTGGAATATTGAAAGTTTTTAAAAAGGTCGAACTGCGATTAATTGTGTGACTCACAACAACTATTTCATGTAACACGTGGAGTATATATGAAATATAAAAATGCCGCAGTGGTCAGCATTTTATATTGCTTTAACCATATGGCTGACTAATGTAGTTCAGTGTATGGGTGAGTGTCGGATTCAAAACAAAGAATTATTTTGTGAAGATGTGGATATTGAAAATATCACAATACCAAAAGATGTATTCAGCGTACATTTGAACAATGGATTTACCAATTTAACAGATGGTATTTTTGAAAACAACAATCGATGGGAAAGTATAAGAAAACTAGATATTAAAAGTCAACATGGGCAGCGTTTTCATGACCGATCTTTTGCAGGTCTGAACAATCTCACATATTTAGGACTACATTACTCTATGTTGTTCTCATTATCATATAAAGTTTTTGAGGACCTTGACACTTTGGTAACCTTAGATTTTTCTGGAAACGGTCGTTTCTTTTTCCGAAGTTTGTGTGATATCTTGAGAAATGCCCCAATGCCACTTTTGCAGGAAGTCTTCATCGATGGCATTCAAAACTCAGGTATATCTTCATATCTGACTTTAGATGATGCATTTTTTGAAGCTATAACAGGAAACAAGACGCGAAGAATAACAGTACTCTCCATGTCAAACACAAAAATTCTTAGCATATCGTTTAAAAGTATGTTTAAGTATAATATGTGTGATTCCTTGGAAGTTTTAATTGGCAGAAATGTATCAACCGTCAACTTAGATAAATTTGGAATTTCATTTTATGGAAAAACATGTAAAACTTTAAAGACGTTAGACATTAGTGGAGTTAATAATGTATTGTTTCAGTCGTATTTGGACTTTTTAGACATATATCCTTTTTATTGCGCAAGCCTGTTTAAGTTCTTTTTTAATATTCATGAAATAATTGCTGATAATATCGATTTAAAATACCCGCTTTATTTGGGGAAGAAAGAACACAAATATTTAGATATGACAGAATGTCCGATAACAATTCGGAAAATATCTGTTTCGAATTCTAGACTAGCCAAACTAAATGTTCATGCAAATCTGAATGCAATTACAATTTCAACTTTTGAATTCGCAGACGTTTCTTTTAACGAACTAGAATATGTTTCTCCGCAACTCCTTTCACCATCTGTTAATATAAAATATCTTAATTTCTCCAACAATAAACTATATGTTATGCAAGAAAGTCACAGAAATGACTTCGAACGGTTGTTCTGGAAATCTGAGAAATTAGAAATATTAGATTTATCACAAAATGGAATATCTTCAATCCCAAGGTTAATGTTCATAAACACAACATCGCTGGAACATCTGGATTTGTCAATGAACAAGATACAATCCATCGAATTTGTTATCCAACATCTTGTGCGACTGAAGACTATGTATCTTCAAAGGAACTGGTTTTTTATGATAGACGAAAACACGCAATTAGTTTTGGATAATTGGCATTATAGACCATCGAATTCAACCGATGACGGTTTAGTAATCGATTGGAGCAATAATACGTTTATTTGTACTTGCGAAACAGATGTCCTTAATTCGATAAAATGGATGGAAACTTTACCAAAGGAACTATTGGATGGCGATTTAAACAATTACACATGTGATCTGAACGGGGAGCAAGTTAATATCGTCCGAGGTGGTTTCCAAGAAACCGAATCATATTGTCGACTACAGAACGCAAAGTTAGCAATAACAATATGCTTGCCAGCTGCGGGAATTATAAGTGTCGTCATTGTAATCGTACATTTGATTCGAAAAAACATACAGAAACGTAAAATGAAAATTGAATTAGTTCTTGAAAGGTTTAGATTACAAACATTTCCAAAGAAATATCTCGTTTTTTTCTCGTTCTGTTCCGAAGATGCTGTTGTTACGACCAACCTATTTTTCACAGAACTTGAAAAACGTTTGGAAGATATTGTGCATACACCCAGAAATTTAGTTTGTAGCGGGGACCGTAATTTCCGCCCTGGTCACCCTATAGGGGAGGAAATTATCCGCTGTATTGACGTATCAGCTGTTACCATTCTTGCCGTCTCCAACTCCTTCTGCAAGAAACATTGGTGCAAGCGGGAAATCCAGGAAATCTACGACCAGGACAAACCTATTATCTTACTGATGCTTGAGCACGTCGAACCAGAAGCGATGGGACCTGTTCTTTACAAAATGTTTGAGCGTTACTCGCGAGCCAAATGGGTGTTTGAAGATGGCCAGATAAAACTCGAACCTGACTGGGAAATTTTCTGTCGCTCAATAATTGACTTGTCTATGAAATATCTTGATGAATAGAGTAGAGGAAGAAAAGATAATTCTATAAACCCCTTTTGCAATATAAGCGGAACCCCTTTTCGAATATAAGCGGAAATATCTGCAATAATTTGTGCAGTATACATCATTGCATCGAATGATAAAACGTATTGCAATGAAGGAAGGTTTATGTATGTTTACATATTTTAAGTTTCTTTTTTAAAAGAATTAGCATTTAGTAGTTCATGTAAAAACGGTATTTTGTTGATACGTTACCACATGAAGTTGAGTAATTTGAGTAATAATAGACTGCTCAAAGATTAACTAACATTTATATTTTGAAATGTAAACAATAATCGAGTGTTGTCATATCATATATAGTATACTTGTTGAACCACACTGAAACCTTCTATTTTGTATCGTAATATTTTATTTGACTTTGATAAAAATCACAAAATCTGTGTATGTATGTTATAATTCTGCTGTAAATTATTCGCTTTGTTTGTTTTGTAGTCTTTTTTTTTAAATATATAAATTTAAACGGTACATTTATATATACATATGGAGTAAAATATTTCGATGAACATGTGTATCATTTTTATAAATTATAAGTGTGTGATGCTCATTGGTGTACATAGTTGGGCAATTTATACGAAAAGCAAGGAATGTTTAATGATGTATGTTGCACGATGATGCATGCTCGTGTTTGCTATCATGTATATAAATTAAATATGACGCTACCAGTCGTGCATATTTAACCACACTACTTATCTTTACACTTCTGTCAATGATGTCAAACTATCAAGAACATGAATTATGTTTGCACTTCTGTCAATGTTGTCAAACTATCAAGAACATGAATTATGTTTGCACTTCTGTCAATGATGTCAAACTATCAAGAACATGAATTATGTTTGG
>VMBQ01000528.1:202188-237700 GCA_007657795.1 Dreissena rostriformis | reverse complement strand
ATAATTCTGCTGTAAATTATTCGCTTTGTTTGTTTTGTAGTCTTTTTTTTTTAATATATAAATGTAAACGGTACATTTATATATACATATGGAGTAAAATATTTCGATGAACATGTGTATCATTTTTATAAATTATAAGTGTGTGATGCTCATTGGTGTACTTAGTTGGGCAATTTATACGAAAAGCAAGGAATGTTTAATGATGTATGTTGCACGATGATGCATGCTCGTGTTTGCTATCATGTATATAAATTAAATATGACGCTACCAGTCATGCATATTTAACCACAATACTTATCTTTACACTTCTGTCAATGATGTTAAACTATCAAGAACATGAATTATGTTTGGTAGCTCTGTTTACCCATTTTATCTTAACAACACAAGCGTTTTATGATGTTTGTCTTTGTAATAATTATTTGAGTATGTTTATGTATTCTCTTTGACATTATTTCATTAATCCACCGCCGCAAAGCGGTATGGGGGGGGGGGCATTATAGGAGTTCATTTCGTCCGTTCGTCAATCCGTCAGTTCTCATTCTGAAATTATGTCTGTCCGCAACATTTTTGTTGCCGCTCCATATCCCCTTTATACATTGATGGATTTTCATGAAACTTTCCTAATATGTATAGGGCAATGAGAAAATGTGCCGAAGCATAAGTAAGTCGAGACGGCTTAAAGTGAAGAGCGTACTTCAAGGTCACAGGTTTGAGCCTCCATTCTCGTTCCGCACCATAACTTCTATAATATTTGAAGGATTTTCACGAAACTTAGATATCCGTTTAAGGTCATTGTGACATTTTGTAGAAGGCTTGATTCTGTCACGCTTGCTTTATGTCAAACATTTGGGCGTCTATTTTGGTTTGCCGTTCAAATCACCCACACCCATTGAATGGTTTTCATGTTACTAGGCTGCAATTTTAAGGTCATTTAAATTATGTGTAGAATGCAAGAAGCCAGCTCAAAGGAAATGTAGTACTTCAAGGTCATATTTTCGTATCCGGCCGTTTTCTCCTATTTTGAAGGATTTTCATAAAACAAGCCAACTATGTTTAGGTAATAAAGACAATGTGCAGAAGGCATGAGTAAGTCACGTCTCTCATGGTCAAGATCATACTTCAACGTTATAAGTGTGAGCTTGTATTTTTGTGACAGAAAAAATATATTTTATACCTATTAAATAATTTTAATTAATGGCATTTGGCACAATGTTAAAGTCATTAAGACGATGTGCATAAAACAGTAGTTAGTAACGACTGCTGAAGGTCAAGTTTGAGCTTCTGTATTAGTTTTCAGTGCATATATATTATGCCCATTTAGGGATTTTCATGAAACGTGGGTACATAGGTCATTGAGACGATGTGCCGAAAGAATGAGTTAGTCAGTCGCGCCTGCTCAAGGTTAAGGTCATACTTCAAGATTAAAATATTGAGCTTTTGGTCCTGTCAAAATCTGTTTTACTCATTGAAGAATTTTCAAATTTAGTCATATTGTTTAGTTCATTGGGACGATGTCTGTAAATTACAAGAGCGAGTCGGCAGAAATGCTACAAAAACGGTTGAGTTAACCATTTTTACGCTGTGACAAAGTTATGCTTACTTGTGCAAAAGTTGATGCAAATTATACAATGATAAATATTTTTGAAATATGTATAAAATTACGTATGATTTACTCATATGTGACATTATAGATAATTATCTACAGTACCTTTATAATAAAACAGCCAATATATTTAACATTTTGTTATACATTTGCTTTTCTTTGAACTGTCGCTAAGCTACTGTTGTTACTATTTTAACAAAAAATATTCAAATAGAGGAAAAAACAACAACAACATAATATCTACAGGAGCCAGCATTATGAGCTATTCGACAAAGGCGAGAGCAATTACGTCATAGATGTTAATGTCATCGATTATGAATCTAAGTTATTGGTGAGGCTCATGACTTCTGTTTTATGAAATCTCCAGAACATTTAACCCATAAATACCATCAAATTTTTTAACGTGCGCTAATCAGTAAACTTAGAAAAATAATAACGGATGATTATTGTTCACCAACAGTATGTTAACACGTAATCATGAATTCAAACAGAAAAAGAAAATGAAACACGAGTACTTCTCAAGACGTATGTATCTTAGATTCTACTGTTCATCTACAAAAACATATATAGAGATTCAAAAAAACAGCTGCCAATAAATACTAACACTTAAGCATTGAAATTATTAACTTGCATCGACACTGTGCGTTGACTTGGAATAAAAGTGTTCGAATGTGCAGAAGGGAGCAAGCTGAATGTTGATTTTCTCGTAGTATAATCAGAATCAAGAATCTCGATATTGAAATAATAGGACGTTCGCGCGATGATTTTAAATAAGTGCGTGTTGTCTAATACCTTAATGTAGTAATGTATTCTACTTTCATCCTTACAAAAATAAATAAAATAAATCGGAACAAGCATTTGTTAACCTTTGTCGTCAGATACCTCCAAGCATAGGTGCGCCACTTCCGCTTTCGACCAGGTTCTGTAAGGACACCCTATTGTGTGGTTTTAAATAAACACAAAGCGAAACCTCTGCTGCCGCATCAAGATAGAAACCTCATTATACCATGCGGCTATTCATATATGGCAAGGAAGCAATTGCCAACAAATTAACGCAAAGATATACCAGAAAATATACACAACTTCAAATTATACATATGACAATAAACAACGCTTTGATTAGGGCCTTGGAACGGTAAATGGAACACATTTAGGTTAAAACCGCTTTTAATGAGAATGTAAATTAACTTGCTTTAATAAGCATATAATTAAAGAAGTAATGGTTGAATAATGATTCATACAATATACACAATTAAGAAACTGTAGATGTTTATAAACATGTAAATACGATGTTTAACACTGTTCTAGACTAAAGTGAAATGAAAGTCTGTTAATACAACGGTTTCATTAATCTTCTTCTTCAATAGCGTAGCATTTATTGATTTATACAATATTGGAAATTATAATGACGAGTATAGCATTTATTACATAATAAAGTAAAGTACTATCTTCGTCCTCTCGTATTTCCTTTAGATTATGACATCTCAATATTTATTTTAACGCAGAAAAGAAAGAGAGAAGCGATATACAGATGTCATTGGTAAAAAAAACATTTGCTTTCACATCGTTGGGATGCATGTCTGAGCAACACAACAAGTTATGGGGAATTCATTTGCACACTTGCACAATATATAAGACACGACACTATTTATCTTTGAGGACATCCAGCTGTATTTCTCAGTGATAAACATATTAATGACATAGATAAATGCGATCCTGGTGTTGCATATTAACTGCCTCTAATCTGGTATGGTTGCGTTGTGAGCAATTAGTGAATCTTTCTTTAGCATTTGTAACTTGGAGTAAGGTATCCGGTTAATAAAAACCAAATCTTGACTGTTTTGAACATCATAAAAACGCATATAGTTATAGCTCTAAGAGGATACTGGGATATTTTATTTTTTGGGGGGAAACTTAACATGAGGACATGCCTCGTATTAATAAATATTGTCATAGAAGACATGCCTTATAAGAACAGAACAGAACACAGCGCATCGTGTTTTAAAATTAATTACAACCCAGACACGAGTGAAAGTGATAAACAATACAAATTATAATCAGAAAGAATGTAAATAAAAGCCTATGCATATAATACAAAATAAACTAACAATTGCTCTACTCATCTGTTGGTGTGGGCAAAAGGCTTGTATGTGTGAGTGTGTTTTGCGTGCGTGCGTCCATGTGAGTGTGTGTGTATTGGAGAGTGTGCTTGTGTGTATGTGTGCGTGTATAAACTAGGTGGGAGATATATTACGAATTAGAGTGTTGTGTGAACATATATATTGAACTGAATTGTGAGTTTAAAACCTTTTAAAGGGAAGTAAGTTGTACAATACAGCAAATAAATTCATTTCATTATAAACTTTAATAAATGACATCCACAAAGGTTGACGTTGAGAACCACATAATTATCTATTTTTTGAAAGCACGTTATAAAGTAAACAGTAAAATTAATAAACGTTCTTTAATTATACCTATTCAAAGGTTCAAAAATGTGTTCATACTTGGTTTAGTTGAAGAATATGTTTAATTCTATCGCTTGTTTCTTCTAATTTAAATGCCATTCAAGTACACATTGAAAATCGTCCCCTAAGTCGATCAGATAACATTAAGAACACTTAATTTTGTTTCTCCTAATGTTTTAATGACTGCCAGTTTCAATCGACAATTTATGTGACGATAGGCATATTTTAGTAATATTGAATCTATGCTTTTTATTATCAATAACATTCAAGACATATGTATCAAATAACTTTAGCATAACATGTATCTCTTACTTGACATAACAAAACTAAGGTAATCAAAAAGAGTAGCTATGTCAACCTCTTTTTTCATAGGTGATCGACTTTGTAATTTACAATTAACTTGCATTCTCTGATAGCAGTATCTCTTATAATGTTGTGCTGGATGATTTTGGGGCTTTTTGAAACATTCGTATGCATAAAATGCAGTCCGGATTCACCTAATTGCTCTTATCGGTCTTAAGTTATTCTCCATTAGTCGGCCGTCACATCCAATCTGATGAGATTTTGTCATGGAGAAAACTTCCCCCAAACACTCTAGTAAATACACTACACCATTAATGGAGTATATCTAAAGATTTGATTTATTAAGCAAAGAGTATTTATTTGTTTCATGTAAAGTGCTGCAGTATGAACTTGAAACGGGGTGCATGAATTGAATAAACTTCTAAGTGATTATAAAAATGATATCTTTGCAGATTTGATTCGGGTTTCAAATAACATTTTTAAATAACATTAGTCTTGCAATTTGCATTTTTTTCTTCACCAAATATACATACACTAGTTTCGATATCAATGATGCGTATAGAATATTATTTTATATAAAAAGATCTACATACACGTGTCTGATCTAAAATATGGGTCATTTACTCTCGTTATTTTATGTCAACTTAAATGTGGTAAATTGCCGGTCATTTTATGAATAAATACGAGTTTGCATACGATCGTTTTAATCAAGGTACATATTTTAATAATGGACGAATGTGTATAAAAGAAATAATTGGTCGTAGTGATATATTAATCAAATGCTTGAAAAGTTGCGTTAATAGCTACTGTATAAGAAAATGCCATCGGCATACTTTTCTAAGTCGACTATCTTTTTAAAAGACATTTCTTGCTTAATCGTAAGAGGTATGAAATAAATCGAATATTACTAGTTTGTGGTGTTCCGGTGAGTTGTATCGCATGTGCAGCAGGGGGTCCTGCATATGCACTCAGAATCACACATTCTATTGTATATGCGTTCTTGGAATATATGTTGACGTCGCAGCGTTTTTTTATTACTGGTGTTTACACAACGATTTCAGAAATTTTATTTTGTTTGATTTATGTTTTATTCAAAGGACGTGAAATTGTTTGTTATCAGATATTGCGTTGATGGCAATATTTTATTGCAAGAATAACATTTAGAAAAAACAGTATAAATAGTTGTTTTATGAAAACGTCACTCGCACACGTACGAAATAATGAAACTATCAAATGATCAAGAGTTTACAGGTTTATTAAGAAAAGCTTCTTAGCAGAAAAAAAAACACGATTAAGTTCTCAATATACTTATGTAATGGTATAATAATAATAATAATAAAATAATAATAATAATACTGATAAAAAAAATAAAAAATAAAAGATAATAATGATGATGATAATAATGATGATGATGAAAATAATAATAATAATAATAATAATAATAATAATAATAATAATAATAATAATAATAATAATTATAATTATAATAATAATAATAATAATAATAATGAAAATAATAATAACAAAATAATAATTAGCATTAAAGCATTCATTTTATGGAAACATAATTTGATATTCCCCACCCCACAAAAAAAACAAAAAAAAACAACAATAACAACAAACAAACAAAACCAGTCAACTGAATCGATCAAATGTGTTTGCCAACAATTATGGCACAACAATACAAGCCTTTTAGAGTCACTTTATGTTTAAAGACCTTAAAGGGACTGTAAACCAAGAATGACGAAAAAAGAAAAGTTCTAAAATACCGTATTTTTTACAATTATTAGTTTATATTGATTAAAATATCACGACTGGTATCTAACATTACTTGAAAAAATTGTGCATGCGTAGTGAATTGTATATATTTTATATATAAAATTATCATTCTACTTGCGTTATTTATAGTGTGTATATCGTTATGTCACCTATTTTCGCGATGTACTTTCGGTATCATAATTATCGCGAAATTGTATTACCGAATATACTGAAAATATGAACTTTTTTCAAGTAATGTAATATACGAGTCGTGATATTTTAATAGATATAAACTAATAATTGTAAAAAAAAAACACACGTTATTTTTGAACTTTTCTGTTTTCGTCATTCGTGGTTTACAGTCCCTTTAATTTTTACTGTTATTTATGTTATTCCCAATATGAAACATTGTTTGTAAAGGCACACACAATCTGTTCTAATAGAAAATGCATATAAAACTCTTCGCTAACATAGTGTTTCCCAAGAAATGTGAGAAATAATCTCTTTAACAATACAAGTAGGTAATGTCATTATCCTTTTAGTCCCGACAATAGCGACGACGTGGCTGTGTTCGTCGATAAGACAAAACACTCCGTTCTTCCGGGTCTAGCACAGCGATATCATTGAAGTGAATTCTGAAATAAATAAAAGGTATATATTTGCTATTTCACACGATTTGTCAATAACGCGGACAGTTGCAGATGCCACGTAAACTTTGATAACACATGTAGCAAATAAGATTAGTGTGTTTAACGTACAAGTATGGAGACATTAGTATCTTGGTTAAAATACGTTGATCACTACCTTAAAAACTGGATTATGTTGGGATAAAGTTAAAATTATTTATAGTAAACAGAAATACGGACTACATGCATTGGCATCATTAAAACAAAACAGGTTGATAACCTATCTACCTTCACCATGCTGGGAAAACAAGCTAACATATTAGCAGTTGTACACCTCGCAAAGGTACGGTAATGCAGATCTAAAATATGCACGTGTTTATGTCGTTTCCAGAACATAGTTTCTCTTAACAATGAAATAACTAACGTACATGTGGGAACGCCTCGGTGAAACCTAAAATCGAATAAGTAAGTAGTGGGGACGACATTAGTTTGTCGTGGAATGGAATAAGTAACGATCGGATACTACAAATCTTACTCGTGGTAAGGCAAAAAAAAAATCGTGCGAACGATATAAGTAAGTCCTGCTAACATAAAAAACTTTACAATAATAATACACGCTTTTGAAACTATGCATTGAAACGGAAGCTAACATTTTTTGTATTAATGGTTTACCCATTTCGTTTATTTTATTTGTTGATTATGTTATCACAACGAGTTACTAAGCCGTTTCTTTGACAGACTTAATTATTCCCACGAGTAAGCTGTGTCGTTCCCTCAACTCACTTAGGCGTACAAACGAGTTAGCTATGTCGTTAAGTATATTAACAAACACTTGCACAGAACACTACAGATGGTACAACGCAAAAACGAACTGTATTCATACTCAGTGAGGTCAAAATTTATATGAAAACAAAATGACCTCAAGTAAACTGCAACAAATTTCGCTGTAGTTACCTTGGATATTAATTTCCCCGTCACCGTCGGCGTCGGCCGTGTCCAGCATCTCGTCCACCTCGTCGTCGGTCAGCCTCTCCCCCATACTGGTCATAATCTGCCGGAAGTACTCCCGCGGAATGCTGCCTGGATGCAACGTTTACACATAAAATTCGACCTCATATGAAATCAATTAATAACTGAATCCGTTGAAAGATTGTTTATTTCCATAACGAAAATGACAATCAATGTTGCCTGCGTATAATCAGCGTTAATATAAACTTTTCTACGGCATGAACTAATTTGATTTTATAAAATGTATTAATAACGCAACAGAAAAGACATACATTTTTTTGAAAATAACAACAAACGACCACTTATCCAGGTCATTCGAACAATTATACACGAACTTTCATTTAATTACACCTAAAGGATAATTATAAGTAATGCGAATACGCTAATGCAGTCTGATCTCAATATTGATCACTTATGTTGTGTGCATTCGGTTTTGGAAGAAGATATCTACCTAATCGTTTCATAATAATGTAGACTGTTTTAATAACCTTATCTACATATTATGTTTATCAAGTGCTCGGTGAACCATGACGATATTATAATGAATTAATCCGTTTATTCAAAGGGAGATGAAGCTCTCATGACTACCACACATTGATGTGTAGTCTAAGGTAATACTTATGGAGATGATGAGCCTACCTTTTCCCTCCTTGTCAAAAACTTTAAACGCTTCTTCGATCGCTTTAAAGCTCGTTACATCCTTCTTGGTCTTGCTCATCAGCTCACAGAATTCTTCAAAGTCAAGTTCCTGGTTGCCTTAATAAATGTAAGAACAGGTATCAATAAACATTTTTTATTATGAATAATATATATCATAAGTGATAATTAATTGCTATTTGCTAAATTAGTATAACATAATATGAAACCTATCTTTATTTAATTACGCAGTATTAAAACTTACTTATCTTGACAATACTTGTAATTGAGCATTTATTATTAATTCAAAACGTGTATATATTTTTACAACTACATTTGAACTTTTATATTATTTACACTAACTAGACATTGCAAAACGTTGTTTAATTCACAAAATAAAAGCCTTCCCGAGGTATCTTAACCATTATTACGTAAATGCGTTATTAGAAATAAAGATCAATATCTAATGCAACGTTCATTGTGGCCATGGGTAAACAAATTGATATTTTGTGCAATACAACGTCATAAATAATACTTTTATTTTAGTCTGAGCTAATGCAACAGATCAACGATTATAGAGGTCGTCATATTTTTTGTATAGTTCGTATTGTGTCCATAGCCAATTGTTTATTTGAAAATAAACGTTACACCGATATATCTTTAAATAGACTACATACACGCGTAGCGCGAAATAAAGAGGAAAATCGAATACAACACAATATTTTCTTCGCTACAAAGTCATGCATGAAACTATATTTTAGTCTGATCAATACTATACTATAGCTGAATTAATATATAGGTTGCCATTTTTTAATATTTTAGTCTGAACTATACTACACTATAGCTTAATTAATATATAGGTTGCCATTTTTAATATAGTTTGTTTAGTGTCCATAGCCAGTGTTTTTATAAGCTGAAATGCTGTTTTATTGTCAAGACTATAACGGTTAATATAATGCTGAACAATAATTTAAAAATAAAAACGTGTTAAATTTTATTATTAAAACTCGCAAACTGTTGTAAAATTGTAACTAAACATTCAAGAAGGTTACGCAAAGTTTGCTAGCAAAAAACATTGACTGAGTAAAACAATATCGCTAAACAGACTGAAATGAATACGATAACTGACTTTTGTTTTTGAATATAAAGCATAAAAAATGATGTTATGAACATAGCATGTTAATAAACAGTTTGTTTTCTGATGATCATAAGTCCGGTCTTACAAACTGTGCATCTTAACCATGCATATGCTGTGATGAACAAAAACCAAAATGCTTTTGCAATTTACATAGATTACCGTTTCGATACAAAAAGTGTCCATATATTCAATACTGGATAACATGATCGTTTTTATTCTTAATGATAATTACTCGCACAACACCACACATTATGAAACGTGTTGTATCAAAATTGCCACACCATAGAAAATGTTTGAAAAATTGAAACATCACACATTTCAAATATTTTTGTATTGAACGTATGACACCACAGATCATGGATTTTTTTTGTATCCCAAAACACAACATTAATCATGAAAAAGTTTTGTGTCGAAAATGCAACACCAAAAGTAGATCACATGTTCGGATGGAGATGAAATGACAGATAATGTGCATTTTCGTTTTCTATTGAAATTTTGGATCATAAACATTTTCCGGAAAGACATCATCCGAAAGGTTTTCTTTTGGCTCAAAGATATCACCAAGGGACTATACATGTATCAAATACACAACATAAAAAATAAACATCGTTTTGAATCAAACGAATCCCAACATAACATGAAATATGGTTCGTTTTGAATCAAAACTACACTGACAAGTCATCGAATAAAAAACGTACAAAAGTATAGCTTTAAACACCACATTTCATGAACGTTCTTGTTCTTATTGAGTAATAAATATTAAAAACGCATTATATGAGAATCGGATTATTGTATCAAAGTAATACAAACAACAACATGAAAATGCGTTTTTTTATCCAAACAAATGCAACACAAAAGAAGATGAAACTCGTCGTTAAGTATAAAAAGTACACATTATGTAACATTAAACAATTATTTTGTATCAATAAATAAAATAAAAAAACAGACTTGAAAGTGTTGTAAATGAACTGCAACATCATTGAACACGAAATTGCATTTTTTTGCAATGGATAGTGTTTTGATAATACAATTACCCTGAACTTGAATCTTCACTATTTACTAATATCTGTGAATTCCTTGGAACACACATTATAGTTGAAACAAATACAATATAGTAGTAGAAATATGAAAAGGAATAATACTTTGAAAACAGAATATCGTAAAATTAAACTTTGGTACTGTTGTAATGACTGTTACACTGTTGTGAACATGAACTGGGATCATTATGGTATATACTACAAACATAGCGGAAAGTTAAAAATGACCTTTTCCATGGAATGAATATTTTAGTAAAAAATCTTAACAATCAGAAGCGTAATACAAAGTTTAAATAAGTCCGAACAAACAAACGAACAAAACACAACAGCATTTAAATAGCAGTAAATCGATATAAAAACATAATATCGCTAACGTAGCAAATTAACTAATTCGAACGTACAATAACAATTGGAACTGTGTTTTAATTAAAGCAATGAACACATCTAAAAACTAGCATGAAAGCTGATCTTGGTGAAATGTCTACGAAGCAAAAGTATTAGATATTATTGCTATCCTCAATATTGGGATGACGTAAATACTTTAGCATTCTAGAACACAATAACAACAGCTAATCACTACGGCACCCTACCATCCTTGTCGACCTCATTTATCATACGTTCCAATTCCTCATCTGTCGGGTTCAACCCAAGTGATTTCATAGCTATTTCCAACTCTTTAACACTTATCGAACCACTGCCGTCCCGATCAAAAATGTTGAACGCTTCTTGATACTCTGAAAATAGCATTGATAGTTGGCGGGTAAACAAACGACATCAAAACCACCCTACCGTCTTTGTCCACTTCGTGTATCATCCTTGCAAGCTCTTCGTCGGAGGGGTTTTGACCCAGAGATCGCATTGCAATGGCGAGCTCTTTTATACTTATTGCACCACTGCCATCTCTGTCGAATAACTTGAACGCCTCTGTGTACTCTGAAAGATTTTACTTTATTTTGTTAACATGGTTAGAACGTCTTTAATGTGATTTTTTCAGATTAAAAAATACTGTATTTTTGTATTCGCATTTTATTTCTTCCAAAACTATTGATGATCAATCAAGTTAGTTTAGAAATTGTTAAGAGGCATAGGTTAACACTTTAAATAATTTCAATGATGTTTTGTAACATGCGTTCATTATTGCGCTTTATAATAAAAAGAGATATGTACACACTACCTTAACCTGTATTCAACGCAATATAAACTATATATATATATATATATATATATATATATATTATTTTAGAAAAACACAGTTTTGAACTATGACAATTATTTGCTAGAGGACTCATGCATGCGTCTTTCACATTGTTATCTTAGATAACTAAAATAGTGTAATTCTAATACAATATAATGTCAGAATACAGAATCCAATTTGTCGGCATAGGCTAATGCACAAGAATTTGTGATGTTAACCGCATTCATTATATTATCATGCTTATGTGATTGATTTGAGCATACATTAAGCAATTATTTTCCATCGCAAACGTTGTCTCACATCTTAAAAAAGCACATTATCTATAATGTTGTTATAGAAAGCCATTTAGAAACGTTTATGATTGTTGAATAAACTAAACATATTCAGTTGAAAGTGTTTAAGTGTTTCCGTAAATTATTGGTCTAAATAAACATTTAAATTAAGAAAACGTATATGATGACATACCAACATAACGTTCACATTTGGCGATGCATATGTTACCTAATCGTAACCGTCTCCATCCATATAAACCTACGTACTACACGTATCGACTAATACAAATAATTGAACTGACAACGAAATATTGTTTACAATTAGTTAAGTGAGTCAGAAAACAAGACTGAATTGTTGGACAGAACTGTGTTTGAAAAACTCAATGGTATGTAAGATATTCGAATACCCGATCTTTACTTTCGATATAAGAGTTAAGTCTTAATTCAACACAATATCTTATGATAACAATGGCTAACCTTAGATGGCTTTGGTACGTAATATTGAATAGGGATAATTCAGAAAATACGATACTTTTTGTCATGACATGCTCATGTTGTTAACTATTATATTAGTATTAGCTTCTGTGTTTACTGAACAATTGTCATCGCTGTATACTGTCTTGTTTTGTAAAATATTATTCCCTTGATTTTTTTTTCGGTTTTAAGATCAGAAATGAGTAAATTGTTAAATGATAATAAACATTTGAATCTAATGATAGCGAAACGATCATGCAACAAATTGAATGTTATTTTTTAACATGTGATAAACCGTTATACCCGAAAGTGTAAACTGTCCATCTGTATTCTTCAATGGTATAGTTGATATCTGACTATATTTTTTATACCTTATGTCCCTATAAACCAGACAAAAATATAAAATAAAAGAACATCGATCTAGGTCATACACGTATATCTTCAAATTCCAATTAATGATTTTAATGTTGAAAGGGAAAGGGCAATAAAGTTATGGTATCATGTACATATTTTGTAAGTATACTCATGAAAGTTAATGTCTGTTTTTCCAGAAATATTAAACATTAATGAGAAACAGGCAGTAGCAATGCGTTAAAGCGGAAAATATTAACTTGTATCGATTGTGAAATATCGATCTAGAAACTGTATATAAGTCGTTAATACAGGATTCAAACAAAATATGCGTGAAATTACATTGGCTGACAATTTGTGCTCTATGTTCACATTTAATATTTATGAAACAGCAACTTTTAGAATTGATTTTCCATTGGTATATATCGATTGCACAAAACTATGGTAAGACTTTAGAAGTAGCAGCGATGGTCCGTTACACATGTTATTATCGTTTTCTATACGAAAATTATACATAATTCCTAAATACTAAACTGCTTTTTTCTGCATAAAGCCGTTCTGCACAAGTCTAAGTAATGTACATGAGTGGGGCACACAAACGTGCCTATTTTGTGCCTGCAATTTGAAAAAGATGGTCAAAACCGAACATTCGAATTTATATAATAAATACGTTTTTAACAGTTTGAACGAACGAACAAATGTTTGACAAAATGTATTGTATTTTGGTTAAAATTACAACGATCGCTAACTCTGACATTGGTAAACCTTCATGAAACTAGCACATGCAACACACATATACATCACGTCCAAACAATACACAAAGAACAAAAAGATGCTGAACATGCCGATATATAATGCGGAGTGCAATACATATGTGGGTTTTATTTTTTAAATAGTTTTCACATATGATGTATTTGGAATTTAAATTGCTTTCGGGAAAAGACAACACAATACCTGAGCAGGACATGTGGAACCAATTTACATACCTGCAATCTCTTCTTCCGTGAGGTTGGTTCTCTGCAAAAGACAATCAGAATGGCTAGTACACATCTAGCGTACACAAACACAGTATTACAAACAAAAACTTATAATACGGCTTTGTATAACATCAAATATAATAGGTATCAGAAATTGATTTAGACAATGTTGGAGCTATGTTGGGTATTTGGCCATTCATTTTATCAATCAACGATTTTCGCACATATAGTCATAATGAGTTACCAAATACTGTTTCAAAAATGCGGGAATGATATATATTTATATACAAAAAACACATTCCTGCGACGAAATTATCATTTTTTAATTGGTTAAACAAATTGATCATAAATTACTGTTAAAATCTTTTTTAAAGCGTTAAAATACTTGTTATGCTTAAATCTTCATAATCCGGCAAGACAAATCCATTTTACCACGGCATTTGACATTTAAAATAAATAATATCTTTAATTCGTGTATGAATAACACCCACTACTTTTATAGGAATGAAGGTGCCCGATTTAAAGTCTACGTAATTTTAAGTTTTTGTGTTCGCTGTAAATAATCTTAATGTTATTCGATTTTACGGGTACTGCTTTAAATGTTGCCGTTAGCAAATAAAACCGTGGAGCTAGTAATTGATTAATCGAACGCAAGCACAGAATTGTAAGAATAATTATAATTTGTATATGTGTATGCAGTAGAATTTAACCAATTATACGTGTAATCGTTTGGTATACAATATCTGGATGTTTTTGTCGGTGTACAATCGCATTACATTTCATTTGTGATCTTACCAAAAAAATTATCCCGAAAACGTCAGGTTATTTTCTTATACAAATGAAACACATCTCCTAATAGTATGTGTTTCATGCTTTCGAACGATACATTTAAAACTGGTCGAAGTATGTTGAAACATGCAAATTACATGGAATCACATGAGACTTAAATATATAGTGGGAAATTTAAGTTTCATCAAAGTTTGCACAGTGAGAGCAAAATACACTTTCATGGGAGAAACTCTCATTTAAAAAGTGATCGTTAAGTAAATAAGAGTTTGAAAAAAAACAACAACAACAGAACTACGTATTTCTTTTGTATTCTAAAGTATGCACTTGTATTGTTGTTTCTTATGTTTTTCGCTTTTCATAGCATGCAGGAATAAGTTCTTTCTTAGGAAGAAGTTATCAATATAAATTTTAGCAATCAATTTTATTAACGACCTCAAGAGGCAATTAGTAGACAAGGACAAGGAAAAAGAAGAAGATCAAAACAAGAAGAATATCAAATTTCAACATTTGGTATGCCATACATAGATGTTTTTGTAAGAAGACACATAGAGAAAACTCAGCTGATATGATAAGGGAAAATCATAATATTGACGGGTAATGCATTCAAATTTATTTATATCCACTTCTGACTTTGAATATACCATTTCTACAGTTATGCCCCATGAGCGATATATAATACAAATGTACAAATAAATATTTTTTTCTATAATTACCAATAAGATAAACGAACGGTTTTTATTGTTTAAGAAAAACTCGGCCTGAAATGCAATAAAAATTGAAACATGGACATACATACATTTACATGTTGGTGTACAATAGGGATGCAACTGGTACACGTATTCTCGGCTACTTAAAAATTAATTCTTGTTCGTTATTTTGACGTTACAGGTCGTGTCGGGTTTACACATACAAGTGTTAATATTGAACAATTACATTTAAATGACTAAACCGGACCCAATATGAGAAGGTGTTTGCTTTGGATTAATGGTTAAGATAAGAGCCTCGTTAGAGAAATGAAATAAACTGATAAAAACAATATTTGCCGTTAATTAATTGTTTATAACTTATGGTAATAAGTGTTCATATTTCATAATTAGTTTCATAAATTGTTAGCTAACATACTGGTCATTATTCTAAAAACTCCCTATTTTTGAGCCTTGTGACGTTTTTTTTCTGATTTTTGTTTTCGTTTTAAACAATACATTCTTATTAAATATGAATTGCATGCCGAAACAGGTCATTAGACCTAGTAAAAACGTGAAACGGCGCTGGTTTGAGCCAGTCATCATTTCCTAAAAGCAATTTCTTGATATAAAAGTTGGCTTATCAATAACATTTTGTGTAAACTTATAATGTTGATGTATTATGATAAATGTTAAGTGCAAGCTTTCTGCTTATTCGCTTCTATCTCAATACCCGACCAGACCCGAAAATATAATCGCTCGCACCCGACCCAAAAATATTCGATCTGACCCCACCCGAAAACACCCGAACCGAACAAAAGTACCCAGCTAGTCTCGACGATAAAAATAATTGTGCAATCAGTTGCATCCTTACAGTGCGCATATTAAAACAATAATACAGTAAGTTCGTGCATTAAACCCGAACCAATGTATTACCGATAATAACTACTCACTGTACCTTCTTAATGTCACTAATTGATACCCCGAATAATGTCATGTTGACTGAATCACTCACAAAAACAATTGCGTAATCCCGATACTCGCGTTGTCGCTACTTATCCAATGTGCGGTAAAATAACGTACAGTTCAGATTTCACTTGAGTGTGTCGGTCTCTCACTAATATATTATTTATATCCCCATTTGGTGCGTTAATTTCTTTGACTTAAAGCTGTATTTCTCTATAAAGTTGCTTTTTTTTAAATCCATACGCATTTGTGCGTAGATTATGGATCGCAGGCAGTAGGGAGACTTTGTATTGCAGTTCAGTTTTCAAAATTGTATTCCCTTTGTTGTAGTAATTAGAATGCAATATTATATGGCTCAAATTGAAGAGATAACAATCGTTAAATATTTGATTGCCCCAATCTGCGTCACGCGGTAAATAACAATAGATTGCATTCATAGCCTCATTTCCACTGTATACAGGCGCCTAAGTAAATAAACAATTCAACCATGGGCTATTCCGCACGTTAGTATTGATCATACATAACAATTGTAACGGAATCGTTCAACATTATTCTATTCAGCTGCTAATTGATTAATGAATCAAGGCTTAACGGTATAGAAATCATAGGACAAATTGTTATCGTGAGAAACCAATTTAGCAAACAGATTTGTGTTACTACACTTTTAATTATCGCGAATGATTTTACAGTATTGTATTTGTTTACGTAATGTTGAAATACATTTTCAAACATGAAAATGGAAATATAACTGATAACATTCTGCATGTATCGAATTCGATTCCCGTGTCCAAAAGAAGACATTTGGGTACGAAAAAGACTTAAACCTAAACGCAATGGTTACTGTCAAATAATTAAAATTAAAACAAAAACGATAACAGTTTTAAAAACGGGTTTCGTATTTCAAATTTACAATGGCTTTAATGCAACACGCCATTCTACCAATCTATATGTTAAAGGAGTTACGCATTGGTTTTGTTTTACTAAATATTGAACAACCTTACATTGAAATATGCACTTATTTTTTGCCATTTCTAGATTCCTTTGAGATCATCTCATCTTTTCATTTTTCTTTAATGTGTCATTAAAACATGTTCTGCTCATTCTTTCTTTTTCTCCCGCCATATAGGTTTCCCAACTCTGAATACTTTGTTGCACTCATTGGACCCCACTAACAATTAATTGGATATAGAGAATAATAGGTTAGTGTTGATTATAGATCAGGTTTATCATGCGAGGATTAGAACACATAAAGCACGAGCCTTAAACAAAATTAGTATAACTGGATAATTTCGCTGGATTTATGACGTCATTTTATCGAAAAAATGACGTCATTTCATGCCGTGGTTTATAGCAGAAATTCAATCAACGGGGCTTGAATCAACAGAATTCGCTGTAAAAGTGGGATAAATTATGTTCTTAGTCTCCGTTGATAAACGCAATAAGGTTAGTTGTTACTTATTAATTGTTAACTTAATGGAAAGAAGTGACTTTTGCATTTAACGCTTCATTACTTAGTAGTTTCTTTAAACTCATTTTGTGTTTTTTTGTGTGTATGTAAAACAATACAAAATAAGGCAAAAGATTTGATATTTACCGTCAAGCGTCCTGACACACGTTTCTTAATAATTCAAAATAATTAAGTATTTCGACGATATCCTTGAGGCTGGTACTTAATATATATTTTGTAGAAGACGACAGTATACGCAGAAGTACACCAACGCGAACATACCGAGACAGATATGGCTGGTAAAATTCGTGCCCTTACTTGAATTAATATTTTAATTAGGAAGAGTAGTGTTTTATTTTTTATTAGATGGAATTCGTTTAAAACTCCAAACAATCTGTAGTTTAGTAAGATCGGATTATTAGCGAGACTTGAACCAAAAGCTTTATTCGAATATTCACTATATTTATACTGTTGAGTTAGAATCTATATATTTGTATGCATTAGAATTGAACCGTGCATACATATCGTCTAGTATACACTATATGGATGTTTTTGTCTGCGTACAATCACATTTAATCTCATGTGTGATCTTACCAAAGAAAGTATCCCGAAAATATCAGGTTATTTTCCTATACAAATGAAAACACATCTTATATTAATATTTATTTCATGGTTTTAAAAGATATATTTAAAACTGGTCGAAGTATGCTGAAACATGCAAATTACATGTACATGGAATCACATGATACTTAAATGTATCCATGTTGTTTGAACATAGTGTAACATGTAGGTTTCATCAAAGTTTTTTAAGTAAGAGCAAAATACACTTTCATGGGAGAAACTCTCATTTAAAAAGTGGTCGTTTAGTAAGTGTGAGTTAAAAATTTCATTAAAAAACCACAGAACTACGTATTTCTTTTGTATTATAAATTATGTATTTTGTATTTATGTTTCTAATGTTCTTCGCTTGTCATAGCATGCAAGAGCAAGTTATTTTTAAGGAAGAATTTATCAATATAAATTTTAGTAATCGATTTAATTAATGACCTCAAGGGGCAACTTGTAGACAAAGAAAAGGAAGAAGAAGAGTACATGAAGAACAAAAAGAAAATATATGAGGAAGGAAAAAAAGAAGAAGAACAAGAAGATCAAAAACAAGAAGAATATCAGATTTCAACATTTAGTTTAGAATATATGGATGTTTTTCTTAAGAAGACACACAGAGAAAACTCAGCTGATATGATACGGGAAAAGCAAATCATATCATTGACAGGTTATGAATTCAAGCGAATAACTGAGATGATAAGGGAAAAGTAAATAGTATCATTCACGGGTAATGCATTCACATGAAAAACTGAGATGATAAGGGAAAACAAAATCATACCATTGACGGGTAATGCATTCAAATGAATAACTGAGATGATGCGGAAAAGCAAATCACACCATTGACGGGTAATGCATTCAAATGAATTACTGAAATGATAAGGAAAAAACAAATCATACCATTCATGGGTAATGCATTCAAATCAATAAATGAGATGATAAGGGAAAAGCAAATCATAGCATTGACGGGTAATGCATTCAAACGAATAACTGTGATGATAAGGTAACAGAAAATCATACCATTCACGGGTAATGCATTCATATGAATAACTGATATGATAAAGGAAAAACAAATACTATCATTCACGGGTAATGCATTCAAATGAATAACTGAGATGATGAGGGAAAAGCAAAATCATACCATTCACGGGTAATTCATTCCAATGAATAACTGAGATGATTAGCGAAAAGCAAATCATACCATTCACGGATAATGCATTCAAATGAATAACTGAGATGATGAGGGAAAAGCAAATGATACAATTTACGGGAAATGCATTCAAATGAATAACTGAGATGATAAGTGAAAAGCAAATCATACCATCGACGTTAAAGCATTCAAATGAATAACTGAGATGATAAGAGAAAAACAAATCATACCATTGACGGAATGAATTCAAATGCATAACTGAGATGATAAGGGACAAGCAAATCATACAATTCACGGGTAATACATTCAAATGAATAACTGAGATGATAAGGGAAAAACAAATCATATCATTGACGGGTAATGCATTCAAGCGAATAACTGAGATGACGCGGAAAAGAAAATACTATCATTGACGGGTAATGCACTCAAATGAATAACTAAGATGATAATGGAAAAGCAAATCATACCATTGGCGGGTTATGCATTCAAATGAATAACTGAGATGATCAGGAAAAAGCAAATCATACCATTCACGGGTTATGCATTCAAATGAATAACTGAGATGATGCGGATAAGCAAATCAACTCATTGACGGGTAATGCATTCAAATGAATAACTGAGATGATAAGGAAAAAGCAAATCATACCATTCACGAGTAATGCATTCAAATGAATAACTAATAATAAGGGAAAAGAAAATCATAGCATTCATGGGTAATACATTCAAATGAATAACTGAGATGATAAGGGAAAAGCAAATCATATCATTGACGGGTAATGCTTTCAAGAGAATAACTGAGATGATAAGTGAAAGGCAAATCATACCATTCACTGGTAATGCATTTACATAAATAACTGAGATGATGATGGAAAAGCAAATCATACCATTCAAGGGTAATGCATTTAAATGAATAACTGAGATGATAAGGGAAAAGCAAATCATACCATTGACAGGTAATGCATTTAAATGAATAACTGAGATGATAAGGGAAGGGAAAATCATACCATTTACGGGAAATGCTTTCAAATGAATAACTGAGATGATAAGGGAGAAGCAAATCATACCATTGGCGGGTAATGCATTCAAATGAAAAACTGAGATGATAAGAGAAAAGCAAATGCTATCATTCACGGGTAATGCATTCAAATGAATTACTGAGATGATGAGGGAAAAGCAAATCATACCATTGACGGGTAATGCATTCAAATGAATAACTGAGATGATGCGGTAAAGCAAATCATATCATTGACGGGTATGCATTCAAATGAATAACTGAGATGATAAAGGAAAAGCAAATCATTTTATTCACTTGTAATGCATTCAAGCGAATAACTGAGATGATAAGGGAAAAGCAAATCATACCATTCACGGGTAATGCATTCAAATGAATAACTCAGATCATGAGGGAAAAGCAAATCATACCATTGAGGTTAATGCATTTAAATTTATCACTGAGATGAGAAGGGAAACGCAAATTATACCATTGACGGGTAATGCATTTAAATAAATAACTGAGATGATAAGGGAAACGCAAATCATACCATTGACGGGTAATGTATTCAAATGAATAACTGAGATGATAAGGGATAAGCAAATCATACCATTCACGGGAAATGCATTCAAATGAATAACTGAGATAATAAGGGAGAAGCAAATGCTATCATTCACGAGTAATGCATTCAAATCAATAAATGATCAGATGAGGGAAAAGCAAATCCTACCATTCACGGGTAATGCATGCAAATGAATAACTGAGATGATGCGGAAAAGCAAATCATATCATTGATGGGTTATGCATTCAAATGAATAACTGAGATGATAAAGGAAAAGCAAATCATACCATTCACGGGTAATGTATCCAAATGAATAACTGAGATGATAAGAAAAAAGCAAATCATATCATTGACGGGTAATACATTCAAATGAATAACTAAGATGATGTGGAAAAGCAAATCATACCATTCACGGGTAATGCATTCAAATGAATAAATGAGATGATAAGGTACAAGCAAATCATACCATTTACGGGTAATGCATTCAAATAAATAACTGAGATGATAAGGGTAAAGCAAATCATACCATTCACGGGTAATGCATTCAAATGAATAACTGAGATGATAGGGAAAAGTAAATCATGCCATTCACGGGTATTGCATTCAATGGAATAACTGAGATGATAAGGGAAAATCAAATGCTACCATTCACGGTAATGCATTCAAATGAATAACTGAGATGATAAGAGACAAGCAAATCATACCATTCACGGGTAATGCATTCAAATCAATAACTGAGATGATAAGGGATAAGCAAATCATTCCATTGGCGGTTAATGCATTCAAGCAAATAACTGAGATGACGCGGAAAAGCAAATACTATGATTGAGGGGTAATGCATTCAAATGAATAACTGAGATGAAAAGGGAAAAACAAATCATGCCATTGACGGGTTATGCATTCAAATGAATAACTGAGATGATAAGGAAAAAGCAAATCATACCACTCACGGGTAATGTATTCAAATGAATAAGTGAGATGATGAGGGAAAAGCAGATCATATCATTTACGGGAAATGCATTCAAATTAATAACTGAGACGATGCGGAAAAGCAAATAATATCATAAACGGGAAATGCATTCAAGCGAATAACTGAGATGATAAGGGAAAAGCAAATCATGCCATTCACGGGTAATGCATTCAAATCAATAACTGAGATGATGCTAAAAAGCAAATCATACCATTGACGGGTAATGCATTCAAATCAATAACTGAGATGATAAGGGAAAAGCAAATCATACCCATCAGGGGTAATGTATTCAAATGAATAACTGAGATGATGCGGAAAAGTAAATCATACCATTTACGGGTAGTGCATTCAAATGAATAACTCAGATGATAAGGGAAAAGCAAATCATATTATTGACGGGTAATGCATTTAAATTAATAAATATCCACTTTTGACTTTGAATAAACCATTTATACAGTTATGCCCCATGAGCGATAAATAATACAAATGTACAACTTAATATTTTTTCTATAATTGCCAATAAGATTAACGAAAGGTTTTTAATGTTAAAGAAAACCTCGGCCTGGAATGCAATAACATGGAAACATAGGCATACATACATTTACATGTATGTGTACAATAGGGATGCAACTGGTACACGTATTCTCGGCTACTTAAAATTTAATTCGAGTTCCTATTTTTGGACGTTTCAGGTCGTGTCGGGTTTACACATTAGAGTGTAAACATTGAACAAAATAATTTTAATGATTAAAACCGGACCCAATATGAATAGGTGTTTGCTTTGTATTAATGGTTAAGTGAAGTGCCTTGTTAGAGAAATGAAATAAACTTATACAATACAATTACTTGTCGTTAATCAAGTGTTTATAACTTATGGTAATTAGTGATCATTTTTTATAATTAATTTCATAACATGTTAGCTAATATACTGGTCATTATTCTTAAAACTCCCTACTGTTGAGTCTTGTGACGTTTTTTTTTCGTTTTGAACAATATATTCTTTTTAAATATGAATTTTATGCAGAAACAGGTCAATATACCTAGTAAAAGCGCGAAAAGGCGCTGGTTTGAGCCAGTCATCATTCCCTCAAAGCGCTTCTTGATATAAAAGGCCTATCAATGACATTTTGTGTAAAATTATGATGTTGATGTATTATGATAAATGTTAAGTGCAAGCTTTCTGCTTATTCGCTTCTTTGTCAATACCCGACCCGACCCAAAAATATAATCGCTCGCACCCGACCCAAAAATGTTCGATCTGACCCCACCCGAAAACACCCGAACCGAACAAAAGTACCCGACGATAAAACAATTGTGCAAGCAGTTGCATCCTTACAGTACGCATATTAAAACAATAATACAGTAAGTTTGTGCATTAAACCCGAACCAATGTATTGCCGATAACAACTACTCACTGTACCTTCTTAATGTCACTAATTGATACCCCGAATAATGTCATGTTGACTGAATCACTCACAAAAACAATTGCGTAATCCAGATACTCGCGTTGTCGCTACTTATCCAATGTGCGGTAAAATAACGTACAGTTCAGATTTCACTTGAGTGTGTCGGTCTCTCACTAATATATTATTTATATCCCCATGTGGTGCATTAATTTCTTTCACTTAAAGTTGTATTTCTCTATAAAGTTGCTTTTTTAAATCCATACGCATTTGCGCGTAAACTATTGATCGCAGGCAGTAGGGAGACTTTACTTTGCAGTTCAGTTTTCAAAATTGTATTCTCTTTGTTGTAGTTATTAGAATGCAATATTATATGGATCCAATTGAAGAGATAACAATCGTTAAATATGTAATTGCCCCAATCCCCAATCACGCGGTAAATAACAATAGATTGCATTCATAGTCTCATTTCCACTGTATACATTCGCTTATGTAAATAAACAATTAAACCATGGGCTATTCCGCACGTTAGTATTGATCATACATAACAATTGTAACGGAATCGTTCAGCGTTATTCAGCTGCTAATTGATTTGAACTGAATCTTAACTGAACGGTATAGAAATCATAGGGAAAATCGTTATAGTGAGAGAAACCAATATAGCAATCCGATTTGTGTGACTACACATGTTAGATGTGCTCTGGAAACATAGATGTACCACGATACGATATGCTCTTCTTCTTTTTGTGGTACAATATATTGAACACATGTTCATGTACCAATTTAGTGTTCATGTGTCGTAGGAATAGATTCGTTGCGGGAAATTAAAATGGAATTTATTGTGCAACACAAATAAAAAAGACAATTTTATATCTTGTTAAATCTATGTTACCAGACCACATCTAGCGTTGACATTTTGTCTATTGCTATAAGGAACACACTTAGTATTTATATGTTAACCTTATTTTACGAAATATATTACGAAATTTTCGTAAATTTTAAGCGTTAAAGAGGCTTTAATATATATTTTGTAGCAGACGACAGTAGACGCAGAAGTGCACAAACGCGAACCCGCCGAGACAGAAATGGCGGGTAAAATTCGTGCCCTTACATGAATTAGCATTTTAATAAGGAAGAGTAGTTTGTTGTGTTTTTTTTTGTATAAGATAATTCTAAATTTAAAACTCCAAACAATTTTTAGTGTTATACGATCGGATTTTAGCGAAACTGGATCCAAAAGCCTTATTTAAATATTCACAATAGATACACTTTTGGATTTTTCATCAAGGCCCTGTTCCATTTGCAATGCAATTATTCGTCCGAATTAGTTGTTTATAAAGCGGTTTCCCACGTTTAATTATACGTTTGATTGATTCATGTTGCTCGTTACAAGCTGTTTCAAGAAGGCAACACTGCATCAGCAACAACTGCCATGATGGTCTGGTCCAGCAATCGGTATGTTCATAGGAATGTATGGTACTATAGAGTCATTCAAAAGTACTTTCCGAACGGACACTTTGGCCGCATTTGTGGCGTATTCTGAGAAAACTGGGCAAAATGCTTGTGCGTAAAGTGTCATCCCAGATTAGCCTGTGCAGTCCACACAGGCTAATCAGGGATGACACTTTCCGCCTTAATTGGATTTTTGCTAAGAAGAGACTTCATTTAAACGAAAAATGTCATATAAGCGGAAATTGTCGTCCCTGATTAGCCTGTGCGGACTGCACAGGCTAATCTGGGATGACAATTTACGCACAAGAATTTTGACCAGTTTTCTCAGAACACGCCACATTTGTCGGGCGTTCATCTATAAACTCATGTATTAGACCCCTTATATCCTGTGCTAATTTCATCCCAATCTGTTAAGAAACCTTTTGGAAACCTACCTTAGCTGACTCAACAAAGACACGCTTTGTTCCTCCTGTTGCAATATTTGCTGCTGCATCTTGTCCAATTTTCTTCGTTGCCTGTTTAACAACAATAAAATACATGTTACATTTAAACCCACAATCCTCTATGACTAATCCATTGTGTGAATCATTCGGCGTTATTTGGAATTTGCAAGTGTGTAACCCATATACTTTACAAGCAATGGGGTTTACCATTTTGCTGGCGACAATCTCATTGCATGATCTACGTAATGCAGCTTTTTTATGGCTCATATTTTGGGAATACGACATACAACTGATCGATTTTGTTAATGTAAGTGTCACTTTAAGAGCGCAAATTAGTAGATTGCAATGAGTCCATGTTAATAAAAATGACTTCAATTTTGCATGTGCACCCTTCTTCAATTTCCCCAAAACCTCACATTACAAACGTGGCTAATGGCAACTATGATTTTTTACGTTTTCCTCCCTATTTTACATCCACACATTCTCAAGAGTAATTGTCAACATTTCAATATTAAATGATTTCTACATATTGTATAATAGAAAAAAAATCAAAATACTCCCTTGCTAATAAATCCTCTGACAGTGATACTCTTGTATACTTTGTTGAGTGTTACCCTTTCACAAATTACAAACAACAGCTTAATATGTGGACTGCAATCTGCTTCCTGTACGTATAAGTAGCCAACATTAAAAATAGCTAATTGTATTTCATTACGTTAAATCCAGTGATAGGTAACACTTTCTTGTTTCAATTGTTTGTTCAAATGTGTCCAGATGTCTTTTTTTAACTAGAACACTATTGTATGCGTTACATTACATATCTATCAATATATCTATCTATCATTCGGCGAACTAATTTGTATTTTCGGGTGTACTGTAAACTGCTAAATATCTACTTTTCTATTTATTTAGATTCTAGTACAAAACCAGAAAGAATTCTTTATGAATGTCGGCCAGTCTCGCTTTTTTGTACGCCATATCAAACTCGCCCGATACCATATGATCTCAAACGTAGAGGGGGTAATCACGCAATGATCAAATTGAATCAAGATGGCGACGTCCATGCCGAGACAGTTATTTTCCGCCGTTTTATACCCTTTACTTGTATTATTATTTTTAATGCCGCTCACTTTCAAGCCATATCAGTAAGACAGTGGTTAGCGTTTATTTCGTATTAATATTCATTCTATATCTCGACTTTACTAGCTACGATTTTCTAAGCGAGAGCTGTTCGCCATGTGATTTGTGATCATTGCTGGGCTTCACTTTTGAAATAAGTCCTTCATGCAAATAGAGAAATATCTATATTTAAAATCCGTTTCACACTCGTTTATCGCCCTTACTACTTAAATTGAACGCTAACAAATGTATCGCCTGTGATACACGTTTATTTAATGAAGCTAAGAACACCTCAAGCATGAACTTAGGAATGTCGGGGTGATGAACGTCATGACACAGATGTGTTTGTCTTCTGTGAAATACATTTCAAACGTTCCAAAAGTAGGTATCCAAGTCATAACCTATGGATGACACCTTGTTTATGGATTATGGTTATATTGTCCATCGAAAAGGTGTTTGGCTAAACAGATTGACTGAAATGAACGACAACTCTGCTCTTAATTTGACATTTAACTAATTCGTTCTCGCCCGTTACCTTACCTATTTACGAAGCAATCGTTTACTTTGACTTATTTTTAATATTTAACACGTTAGATATTGTACACATTAACCAACACAGTGGTGCATTTGCAGTATTATTTTTTTGTTGTAAAATGTCTCAAACGTTCACAGTTTTTAAACATCAACTACATCGCCATCACTGGTAATAGGACAGCTGACGATACACCAAATTACAGTAGAGAAAGACAAACAAAGAAATAGTTTATGACAAGTATTGTTTGGCATTAACACTAGGTTCCCACTATCACGAACAAACGTATGAATATGTATTAATCATTTTCATACGTACATGAATACATAAGGTCTGAATTTGAAACCAATGTGTTACCCGTCAAACCCCTCTTATCTTTGTAGCAGCAGTTATAAGTTTTTAGGCAAAGGCCCGCCTGATACATGTTGGTGAAGCAGACCTGATTCATGTGCAAACACTTCCTCTGGGATCCGTAGGTAGGACACGGTGAGAATAGACAGTAATTTAATGAATGCAAACAATTAATGGACGATAAATTGATGTGTTAACTGTTTACATGCTTGGCGTTTCAGCTTGATAGATGATGGATGGATGTATGTATTGGATGTATGGATTGGATGTATGGATTGGATGTATGGATTGGAGGCTTGGATGGGAGGAAAAGAGTTTTCTCTCGTCCATCTTTCAGTCCGCAAAAAATAGTTAAGCAATTTCTCATAAAGTGCAAAAGATACTTAGATGAAACTTCTAAAGGAAATGCAACGTTTATGAACGACTTTTGTTCACATGAAGTCAAAGTTCAGGTCGATCGTAATAAAAGTAGAACAAATATGAGAATTGTACAACAGATATATAATTATTAAACATGATATACAAATACAGCTATACGTTTTCTTAATGCGTGTCTCTTAAGTCCTTTCTCTTCTCATCCGCTCCTCTATCAGACCATCCGCAAACTGTTAATTATTGTAATTAAACAAGATTTTATCATTAAACTTGGTATATACATTCAGCTATAGTGTCACGTAACTGACAACACAAGTCCCTTAGTGTACAAACACTCGCCCCTAAAGATATTGATAACACAAGTCTCTAATAAACACAAGTCCCTAAAGATATTAATAACTCAAGTATCTAAATAATTTCAATTCCTTTTAATACCCAAGTATAATAATAATTTCATTTAATACAATAATCAAGATACCCAAAGTTTGAATGTCCTTCCTAGTCTGCCTTCTATGATTTCTAGCCGCTGTTTTATACCCGCTGATGCGTTCTATACATAGATGGTGACGTCACTGCGTTATTGTCAGTAAGACCGGTGTGTACACAATGCCCGCTGATGAGGAAATACAACCGGAAATAGCTTAACAGTGTAGTGTAACCATATCATAAAAACATGTCAACAACTCGGTCTTCACCGGTGTAAATTGCCATAAAGATCAGTCATTTTAACTTGCTTACATCATGACTGGACTAAAGGCGAACTAAATCGACTGAGATTATAACACTAATTGACATTATATCTCCCCATATCGAGGAACTTTTGCGTTACTCATTCGCCGGTGATGACTTATTTCATATTTTTGCCGGTCAATTTCCGAAATTTGACAAATAAATTTAAAATAACAATTTACAAAATCGGTGTTTAAGTTTCACTGCTTAACATTTTTTCTTAAATACAATATTGTATATAATTAATTAATAATAATCTTATACCTTAACTTTATAATAATCTTATATCTTAACTTTATAATAATAATTGTACGTATTCTTTGAGGCTAATTTCTACACAATTTAAATATATTGTTCTGTTTTATTCATATAATTTACACATGTTTACTTATCATGCATAATCATATTAAAGATAGTTTCTACCTGGTTTATTTATACAGTTCTGTTTTATAAACATAGTGTATGTACGATTTTAACATCTTATATGATACTAGTGTTTACTCAATCATACAATAATAATCATTTTAAAGATAATAACAATTCTTGTTTTATGACTGTCTTTATGATTATCGTTTATCCGATAATACTCATAATCTATATTGTTAATTTTCGTGCGACTTATTATTTGTTCTTCGAAGATATTGTTTAATATGTATAACGTGACAATAGGTTTTATGTACGCGTGTCTGTTAATCCCTCACTCCGTTCAACCGTCTGTCCGTCCGCAAAAGTAAATAAAAAATAAAACAAGAAACTGGATTCTGTGATTTATCAGAAAATACTGAAGACTCTTTTATAAATCTTGAAATACTTTTAATGAGTCACGTGTGAGTGTGAAAGAGTCATGTGTGAATTATTTAAGATCTTTCGGTTTTCACCTAAGATTAAANTTTTTTTTTTTTTTTTTTTTTTTTTTTTTTTTTTTTTTTTTTTAATAACAACATAAGATATACTTATGAAACTCGGTATACAAATGTAGCACTATATTTAAATGGTGTCAGTCGGTCAATCGCTTTATCTGTTCACCCTCCTCACGCAGACAAAATAAATGACTTGCCAAGTACAAGAATATAATCATGAAACTTTATATACCTATCAATTGCCATGTGCCTGTTTATAAAAACAGAATTACGAGAAAATATGACCTGTTTCGAAACATATATATGAGCGTCGCTCTTTAAAAAGGGGGTTTAAACGGAAAGTGTCGTCCTTAATTAGCCTGGGAAATCTGGGACAACACTTTACGCAAATGCATTAAACCCCCTTTTCTCAGAGCGCGGCCCATATATGTATGATATACTCATGATACTCGGTATACATATGATTAGCAATGTTACGGTAATATACACAACCAGAGGTGACTCATTTGGTGAATGTTAACACAAAGTCTTAATATTGCTTTGCTAAAGTAACATTTGATTTCATTATGAAACAGTACAAATTTACAGCTAAAGGGCAGTATGAAGGCAATGTACTTTTTTAATTGATAGGAGTTTTCACCCGATCGGTAGGGGATATCTGTTTTGCGTGCAATACTGTGAAAGTCTAGTTGTACATGTTTCGAGAATTTTCTGTGTTTGAAAGTGTTCAGTGATGTTGATATGGCTAGCGTTTTAAAGCGTTCAATAATAGTAATATGGCCAGTAGACGAACTATTTAAATAAATGACATAGGGGATTTATTGGTAAAATAATACTAATGCTTATACAATGTTTCTAAGAGTTTAAACGTTGCACAACATTCTATAACTAAATATCAGATTGGTAAATGGTGGACGGAGCCTTATATGCAAGCCAAACGTGCAACACGAATACTGTGTGCACCTTTTATGAAATTGCGTGAAATTTATATGTATACCATTTGACCTAAAACATGTAATTTCCTGTCAGACATCACGTGACGTCTAGTAACAACCCACTGGGATCGGCTGTACAACGCTGCGTTCATGTCGGTGAATACTTCATAAACCACGCTGTATCGATTTATAAAGCCCCGCTGGCTTACGGCGGCATAAAGAGGACATATGAAATATTTTATTTAACGGTTTCTATGACGTGCGCAAGTCATAGCTATGACATCAGTAAATGTATTTTGAGGCTAGTGTGTTGCAACTTATACATAATACATAGTAATCGAATGCGATGAGTAATTTATTTGTATTTTGACTTCTAAGATGTCCATTAGAAATGTTTAAAAACCTTTGTTTGCAAATATTTTTGGACCGGTAATTCTGCATATTTCAACATATAAATGCAGTGGCATGTTTTAATTATAAATTTAGTAAGCGAACACCGACTGATTTCTTTAAAAGGAAAACACCGACAGGAAATTCCAAAATGTATTTTTTTTGCTAACATAATTCTATTATCAATAGCACGTTAATTATGTTAATTTACTGATATATATAATAGCATTGACATTTTTGTTATTTAATGGCAAATAACATATGACGGTACGGGTACATGATATCTTTTTGTTGGAGAGCGAAAATTATAAGAAACTAGCATGTATACAGGTAGAGATAATAATATTTAGCAAAGTATTGACACATAAAATTGCACGCCATCTTTTTTAAGCCTTTAAAGAGATTCTAGACTTGAGCTAAGCTTGAGAGTCTTCGGTTTAATTTATTCTCAGTTAATAGTGTTTTAATATGTTTCAAAAAGTTTCCGTTCTTATTTGTTTATGATGCTTGCCACATATGCATAGTAAAAAAAATATTTGTATTCATGCGCCGGGATTTTGCCGCATAAATGTGGTTTTTCTATCCCCTTTATATACACTTTGAGACTTTTTTAACGCAACACTTTTCAAACTTAAATATCTCAGTTTTGCGTTAAGATTTTAATTTAAATTTTTACATGTGTTCATTTGACTACATTCTGAGCAAGCTCACGATAAAATCATTCATCCATGACGATCGGACGCTTTAGCATGTCGGATATGTATGGTTTCATCTTTTTGCACGTGGAAATGGTGAAACGCGATATTATTCTAAATTTATTTCAATTTCATCATTTAAGCTGGATACTTACACTAGGAAAACATAAAATTAATTAAAAAAAGAATGGCTCATATGAATATTCAGAAGCGCAACCGCGCATTTTGGTAAATTGTAGGCTACATGTAAACAATTTAATCAAAATATTAACTCATAACTGAGATATTCGAGTTTGAAAAGTGTTGCGTTATAGAAGCCTCCAAGTGACAACGAGATTCTCCATGATGTTTCATGTTTACACTTAGTATTTTGACGCTTGTAACTAAAGGCCTCAGACGTTCGAGGAAATAGAGTTTAATTAAATTTATTTTCTGAATAACATACATGTAATACATTGATTGACTAACTACCAAGATGGTCGTTTAATGGAATTTATTTTGTAATTTTACAGTGAAATCAAATTTATACTTAAACTTTGTAAAACAGTAGATCTATCAGCAACTTAATTCACTAGACATTCAAATTCACGTAACGTAATTGAATTAACCCTTTGAGTGCTGGAACCGGATTTTGAAGGCCTTTGCAAACAGTTTGGATCCAGATGAGACGCCACAGAACGTGGCGTCTCATCAGGATCCAAACTGTTTGCTATTCTGATAGTGTTCTTTGAAAAAAAATCGAAGAAAATGCTAATTTTAGAAATTTAGCAGACGACATTTTAGCAGACGACAAATTTCCCAGCATGCAAAGGGTTAAATTCATGCTCAAAAGCATCTGTCAACAGTTTTTTTTTTAATTCCAAGAAGTAAGTATCATAGTAAAACAAGAGAAATAATATATTATACATATCGTTTCTATAGTTAATTTCAAAGATGGAATGTACCACTTTTCGTCGGTTACTATCAATAATAAAGTACATAAGAGTTACAAACAGGCAAAGTAATTATGCCTAACTCTCCGAGTGGAAGAGTTTTACTGTTTTTCGCAACGGATCCCTTTTCGAAAAGGAAAACAGTTCTAGTTTTTAAACAAATATATTATTCTAAATTCTGCAGTTTCACAGTAATACCATTTAGTGAAATGTTTACACAATAAAAACCAGTAAAAATAAAGATTTTGCTTATTATACCAGGCGCCAATATCCTACATATAACTCCACCATTTAGAAGTGAGTTTGTACCTGAGTAATGTCAAATAACAGGGCTTACGACAAATTTAAGTTACGACAGAAGTATGAGCTATCAATAAATATATATATATGATCAATATGTTCTTAAAATAAAGGACATATGAAAGATTTCTAGGAAATAAGTTCAATAACTGGATTCATGTAATACTACATGTTGGTGCTCAGCAATGATAGTTTTCAAACATTGTATCGTTACTTAAAGTTGTCGTACGATTTTCAATAAATCGGGCTCATTGAGTATAAAACCCGAATAAAAGATCAACGCATACACCTTCTTGTTGATTTTATTTAAGTGTATATTTCAAATACACGTACAGTCACGTTCACCAAGCACCTGCCTGGAAGCCTCGTGCTTATCTAAAAAGAAAGTAACTCATGATGATTCGTCAAATACATACAACATAATAACCTTTAATTTTTAGCAATTCATTAATTTGATTCGCTAGTATTCCTTCATTTGCTAATTATTTAATGTGTCCGTGATCTCTTCTTTTAATTTAATTGTATGCGGTCACGATTGTATACTTACATTGCGCAACATTCTTTGCAAAAATGTGGTATCGGATCGTTCTGACAGCGGTAGTTTGACAGGTCTCGCTTGTCTATACATTTGCAGACTGCAAAATAGCACGTATATGTACAATATAAGCTATTGAAATACAAAATTAACAGGATATTTTAACAAACTTTCTAAATGTCTGCATAAAGCCTGATATCACAGTCTTATTAAAGAAAACATTATAGTTATGAATAGTCTGTTACCATTATGTGTATTTGATCTAAAGCAATATAAAACTTATAGCTTGTGTAAATCCTTAACAAAATACTGTTCTATCATTATTTGAACGTGATTTACAGCAAATCTAGAAGAGTTGTTGCTATGTAAATGCACTAATACTATACATACACAAGAATAGTGGTCAGGCTTGTTCAGATTTCTTTACATAATATGAGTATTGCTTGGACTATTTAACAAAGATAAGGTCGGTGTTTATATAATTCGTACGGCCGTTTTCTGATTGGTATTATACTCGCCCACCAAAAGGACATAACTCTGGTAGTCTAGCCGATTTACAACAAAATACCCAAAACAAAATATTATTTAGGTTGACATTTTTTATTACACACCAAAACATTACTTTGAGTTTTGTTTAACATAGTTAGTACACACAAAAAACATACTGTAATCACAGAAACAACATAAGTGCATATTTAAGTGGAATATTAAGCTGAAATTAGCATAGACTTTATCTTTACATTATTTTTTAATTAGTACATTACATCAGGAAACGGTATTTTCGGTTAAACCCGCGTTAATATTCTTATGCATACGCACTGAACGATAAAAAAAGCCGAATCGCGACATATTACGGTCCAAACGTGATGTCATATTGTAACTATGTAAGGATGAGTATATTTATTTAGCACTTGTAAAACGAAATTTGGTATAAAAAATTACTTAAACTGCAATCTAATATGGCGGGCAGCGATCCAAAATGCCCGGAAAGATTATTTTTCATCGCAACAGGTAACAACAAAATTTTGAAAATTCTGACTTGAATGAATCGAACATGGTCTAGCATTTGGAATGCCATTTAAAATGACAATATTTGTATGATATAAAGCGCCATTTTACCTTATTTTATGAATACAAAAATTCGTATTGTTGGCTGGTTACATAACTAAGACATTCTGAATACAGAATACAACTACTATCGAATAATATAATGTAATAAAGGCACTTACCCGATATCGAGGGAAGCAACTTGCTCTCTTGCTTCGTGTAGCAGCAGTAGGCCTTTTGGGGGCACGAACCGGAATCACGAGATCCCCTGGGACAGGCATACCTCGGGTTGACACAGCTTGTAGAAATACCAGTTGGACAAGGACGTGGTACTTGACCTAATGATCGTGAGTACACTTAATTGTTAATTATGTGAGGAATGACACACCAGAAGAGACTATGTAATGCAAATTTCACCAAGGCTTAGGTTTGAATCCTGGCGATAGGAAACGGTTTGATAACGTTATGATTTTCTTAAAATGATAATGGTATATGATTTTTCTTCAAAATGTTGTTTACGCTCCAGAGATTTTAATCTTCCTAATTTATTTTTCGAGGCAGTAAAAACGTTAGTGAATAGCAATTCAACTAGAAATTCAACCGAAAGATTAACAAAATAAGAGGTGAATATATTTGAAAATATGTTTGGTTTGCACAATCAAAGACTCATTTATGTAAAAAGGAATGAACGATGTTCGATATTGTCGGGTATTTTGTGCATTGATTACGACACATATATGTTGACATACTTTGTTACAGCTACAAATACGAGTAAACGTTTCTCTATCTGCGTACTGAATACAGTAACTTTTGTTTTAAATGTCATTGAAGGAAACTATATTTGATTTATTGAACCGGTCATAGATAACTTATTTTATATCACAATAATACTTTCTCATTAATGCGTAGCAAATGCGTTACGAAATCAACATTCAGGCGCCATGTTGGATTTCAATCAACATTTTCCTAGGATTTTAAACGCAATTTATTGGGGCTGCATTTTGTCTGTAAATAGGAACCAGAGCAGCAACAAAATGACACACGGTCAAAGAAAATTGAGACGCAGATGTGTTTTCGTAAAACAATCGGTATCACAACGTTGTTCATGTAACACTTTCCCTTATACTTTTATGGAACTTACACTCACATTGGTTTACGAGTATTACGTATTTACTCGCATACATGTATAATGCAGAATATCACATACTAGCATAACGTATAACATCATATATATATATATATATATATATATATATATATATATATATATATATATATATATATATATATATATATATATATATATATATATATATATATATATATATATATATATATATATATATATATATATATATATATATATATATATATATATATATATATATATATATATATATATATATATAT
>VMBQ01000528.1:186806-198512 GCA_007657795.1 Dreissena rostriformis | reverse complement strand
TCCTCGCTTTGTGATCGCTTCGATTTTTGAAGGATCGGGTTTCAGTCCATTTGAGCTGATAACATGACCAAAGAATGTGACTTCTTGAACTGCGATTTTGCATTTGTCCGGGTTAAACCGTATTCCTTTTGCTCGTGCTCGCTCGAGACAGCGTAGCAAATTTGTGTCATGTTCCTGTCTGGTCTTTCCTGTGACCAACAGATCGTCGACAAGCGCTGTCATGCCCGTCAGTCCACTAAATACTTCGTCCATTTTATTTTGGAACAGGTCCGATGACGCAGATATTCCAAACGGAAGTCTTAACCATCTGTAACGACCAAACACGGTACTAAATGTCGTCAACAATGAAGATTCTTCGTCTAATTGGATACTCCAGTATGCATGCGTAATGTCTAGTGTACTAAAGTATTTAGCATCAGTCAGTTTTGACGTCACGTCTTCTAGTGTTGGCATTGGGTAGTGTGGTCGTCGTATGGCGTCATTTAATGCTTTCGGGTCTAGGCAAATTCTCAAATTGCCTGTTTTGGGCTTCTCTACAACTACAATTGAGTTAACCCAGTCAGTAGGTTCGGTGACCTTGGCAATTATGCCATCACGCTCTAAGCGTTGCAGCTCATTATGTAACTTATCCTTAAGTGCTTCCGGTACTCGTCTAGGGGGGTTAACTACAGGTATTGCATCAGGCTTGATGTGTAATTTGCAATGACCTGGAATGGTTCCCACTCCTTGAAAAAGGTCACTGTACTCTTTCAGTACCGATTCCTTGTCTAACGGGGCATTCTTGAGATAATTATCGACTGCGTAGGTCAGTGTGATTAGACCTAGGTCAACAGAAGCTTGGAGGCTCAGTAGAGGGGAAGCATTACCGTCCACAATGTAGCACATTTGTTCGGTAATCTTATCTTTGTATCTCAATGTCAGTTTGACCATCCCTTTCACCGGGAGAGTGTTTCCAGAATATGAGGTTAATCGGCTATCTGGTTCTTCCAACGGGTTTTTGAAATTTAAAGTGCGAAAATGTTTAAGCGGTAAAACTACGACTGCGCTTCCTGTGTCTATTTTAAATTGAATCGGGACACGGGAGGGGCCGACATTTAATTGAACAAATGCACGATCAGGATGAGAAGAAAGCTTGCTTACCATATCAATGTTGCAATCAATATTGTAACATGCACTGTCTGTTTCGTAACATAAGCTGTTTGTTTCTGCACTCAGTTCATGTACATTTTTCGACCGGCACACTTTTGCAAAATGATTGTTTTTGCCACAATTGTGACATGTCACTCCCTTCGCTGGGCATTTCGCAGTCTTGGGATGTTTTCTGCCACAAAAATCACACGATTGTTTGAAATGTTCCCGCGTCTTCACCCTCGCGATGTTTGGTCCTGAACGCCTATCTGGCTGTAGCTGTTGCCGCTGTGGTTGCACTGCACTTCCTGCTCCCCTTGCATGGATACGATGAACGTCCTGTTCAGTCATGGTCCGAAGCTGCTTCTGCGAGTACTCGAAAGACTGTGCAATCTGAATTGCTTTGTCGAGAGTTAGTTCTGCTCCTATGTTTATGAGCTTTTCACGAATCTTCGATGAATTCGTGCCAAACACAATGCGGTCGCGAATCATGTCGTCCGTGTCGCGAAAGTTGCAGTCTATTGCTGTCAACCGTAGTCGAGTGACGAATGCGTCGATGGAATCGCCGCCCTGTATTTCGTTGTAGAATTTGTACCTCGCAAATATGGGATTCATGATTGCTGATAATGGCTTGTGATCTGTTACAATGGTGGCTTTCTACAGCCCACCTCGCCTGTATATGCAAGAACATTTTGTGTGACCAAGATCTGAATAGGAAGTTGTATGATAACATTGTTCAATGCCTCAATGGTTCAATTCTGATTCTTCGAGGGAGAATGCAAATGAACAGAATGCACATAACTACATCAAATTCATTATAGTTTAAGTGAAAACTACAATTGTTGTCTGGATAGTGTTTCTTGATATTGTTTTGTCCCATATTCGAAAAAATAATAAGTATAATTTAAGGTTACAATTTCATAATTTGTCCTAGTATCTCTAATCATTTAAATTCATCTGAGATACATCTATCAACCTTCTTCCTCGATGATGTTTGTAAATTTAATCTTACTTTTCAGTGATGTTAAAACATTGATTGTCACCTGGATCTTGCATGGATAAAGGAAAATGATTAAATTGTATACCAACACTCAACAGAGAGGAGTTATTCCCCTTCGTGACCGTGTTGTTCTCTAATGTAAAAACTTCTTTCGTGGACACAGTTGGATAAAATGAAGATTTTCAAATAATTGTCATAGATTTAAAAGCGAATGTAACACTTCTGACTAAGAAAAATGAAAAATATTGGTTCTTCAATAGATACTCATCATTGGAAATCGGTAAAATAATACAGCGTTTATAACGCTTTTTCATCACTAATTAAGAAAATATGTGTAGTACTTAAATAAAGTTTATGATTCCCGTTGAAATGGTATCGCACTAGGTTTAGATATCGGAGGACGTGGGTTCGAATCCCGGGAACGGCAATATTTTTTTATTCAACTTTCTTTCATGCTACTACTCAATAGAGACTATGAACAACATTACATAGTTGTTAGTAAAGATTTGTTACTAAACATATTTAATGACTTTAAAAAAACGACATTAATCTGCGAACACGTCTCTTAATAATGTTAAACTTAACACATTATATTGGAAATGTTCAACATCTTTATAACTACTGTAACACACAATGTACATGCATGTGAAACTGAAAGATTACATTATTTAGTGAATTTTATTATATATATGTTTACAAGGAGCAATACGATTTAGGATTCTGTGTCTCAAAAAGTTGTTAACTTTGAATCACAATTAAAGCTTTTTTTNCTTCTCAGCAGAATTAAGAAGCTGTTGTGGTGGTTTTTTAATATTTAAATTTAAATGCTATTGATACTTCCTAGATACGAGATAAACAACGTTAAATATATCATTGTATACATGTCCCAATTAAAATTCAGATATAGATTCCTAATTAAGTTGTTTACTTGTATGTAAATGGTAAAAGACAATTTTGCAGTTGTTTCGTTAAAAAAGTTCAGACTTGCAACTTGATAAACCTCACAAAATGAAATTATATACAGCATGATAAAATAACGACTATATTTACAGCATTAAAATACTTATACATATCACACGCTTATTGTCGATGACTGTTCCAAGTCTGGAACAACCAGGGTTAAATTTCGGTACTGAGTCCCCAATCTGTTTGCAGCAATATCAGTCCACGAACCAATTCCTGTTGAGGGGACGTTTGCACGAGCCCACGGCACATTGAGATTGTCAGGCTGATGAGTGTCCAACTGTACATTTTTTCTTGACTATAATAATGATGATAATAATGATATAACAATTATTATCATAAATAATTATAATAATTATCATAATAATAATAATAATTATAATAATATTATTATAGTAATTATTTAACTTATTGTCGCTATTCTTTCTTTATTTTAATATTTAACTTTAAATTGTCAATATTATTTAATGTCTTTAATTGAACGTTTTAAACTGAATAATTGGAGGCCTTCGGCATTCGTTTTTATTGCTTTTTACATTCAATATTTTAGTTAGAGAAAATGTGGTAGGTTCCACTTATATATAAATGCAAAAGGGTAGGTAGAACGCTTAAACTTTTGTTTACGACACACGATTTATTTCGAACTTTAGATAATATGCAATTACATGCAGAAATCTTGCGCATATATTTAGTTAATTTTAGTACATTTATTAGTAATTTTAAGTGTATTAGTGTGCTAGCTAAACCTTTATATAACAGAAATCTTTAGTTACAGCGATTTTTTCTCCTGCGTCCTTTAACATAAATGCGACTGTGAGAAGTTTTATTGATGGTTACCGAATGTCAAGATCAATATTTATTTTGTTGAATTGTTGTTTATTGACAAACATTCAGAATACGGATAAAATAATATTTAGGATCTCCAAGCAACACATTTTTAAGCGAAACTTGTATTTCAAATTGAGAACGCTTGAGCGGTTAGGAAACATTTGGCAGATAATTAAATCAAATAGTCACAATTCACTTTCATCATTATAATGATAAAAAATACCTTTTTTTTTTTACATAATGACGGTTTTAAGAAGTGATCGGCACCACATGGTTTGATAATCGTTAGTAAACATGTTTGTTTTTGTGTTGTTTTAAAATTAAAACATCATTAGCAAAACACTAATACACTTGGTAAACTCTTTTTTTTTCGTAGATTCGAAGTAGAACATAATTCGCAAAACATAAGTCATTCACAAATCATAAATACACTTGGAATACAAAAAGGTATATATATATATTGTATATCATGGGTTGATGTTTTTTTTTCGATATGAAATCGGAACACTTTTATGCATTTCTCGTATTCAGTAGGTTTTTATACATGTAGTTTGCATGGTTTAATCGATACTAAAATAAAATTTCAAATAAAAACATTTGTGTAAATCATATTTTTATCCGGGCTGATAATTAGCTGTGTGTATTACGTACAGTTTAAATTATTTAATCTGTTTCAAAATAATTTATTATAAAAAAAATACGCAGTCGCAATATTTTTTAATCTTTATCCACACGAGAACACAAACAGTATATTCGTCAAACTTCGTGGTGGGAGGAAACAACCACGCTTGTAAACAGATAAAATTGAATAACACCCATGTGAGTCGCGTTCTGAGAAAACTGGACAAATGCATGTGCGTAAAGTGTCATCCCAGATAAGCCTGTGCAGTCCGCACAGGCTAATCCGGGACGATACTTTCCGCCTAAACTGGATTTTCGCTAAGCAGAGACACCATTTAAACGAAAAAATCCATAAAAGCGGAAATTTTCGTCCCTGATTAGCCTGTGCGGACTGCACAGGCTAATCTGGTATGACAATTTACGCACAAGCATTATGCCCAGTTTTCTCAGAACACGACCCATGTACCTGTAATTAGTGTATAGTTTCACACACTTGGTTACGACACATTAAAATCATATTCACAACGGGATTTTCTTCATACTTTTAGAAGTAACGTTTCAATTATTGTTTTGATAATTGTGCAAAAACAATGAGTTTGAATTATGACGCAGAAAACTCAAACCGAAAACACCGGTCCTTTAAAATAAAACATACTTAAAAATACATATTTTTTAATCGTCTGAATGTTAAATATATGATGAAATATTTAATACGCTGCAATGTTTCTTAATTTGTCACTTAAATACACAGTAACTTGCAAATTAAAATTAAGAGAGCATATACCGGTAATGCTACAGATGAAGACATGTAAAAACAACACCGTCAGTTCTGCAATCTCATTACACATAGGTGAGAACAAGTTGTTCATTGTGTAGTTCATTAACGCGAAGTAAATTGTGAAAAATGGATTTAAAATTAGTTTTGCAAAAAATACAAAAATGCCCATGTTGCCGTTGAAGAGTTTTCATGAATCAAACAAACGCGGCAACTTGACTTTGAGTTAACTAATTCAGTACCGTTTGGCAGCTTAGAGCAGTTCCAAAAGTATTGAAAGCAGAAAGAAAAACAGACTTAGATTACTGAAACGAAGAGCTTGAACAAGGCGTCGTAACAGTTTTACTACTTCATCATGCGACCATTTTCACTTGAAATCAAAATGTGGATTCCACACAACATACGTCTTACCAATGGTAGAGCTCCAGATATTTTTTTTTCAGCCGAGGGGTATTTCACCCATGAAATTTTTAATTGATAAGCAAAAATCAAAATCCAATAATTTTAAGGAGTATTTATGTTCAAAGGATCAGAATTAATAATAAATTGTACATGTAGTGTTAACTCGCTATAACAAGCAGTCTTGTACACGATAAAGCAATCACTTTTGTTTTGTTTAACAGTTTTTCTGTTGTTTTTTTTTGCACTTGGCTTATAAGCAGCCATTAATCTCTCTTTCCGTCTTGATTTGGCAAGCAACTGTTTAGCACACACTGTACAGCCACGATCAAAATCATCTAAGCTTGGCCCACAAAGGCCAACCCGCACGAGGGCTTCCATTTTCAACTGGCTCGCCATGACTTTTTGTTTTATTTACATGACAATAAAACACAAACACATGCAGACGCTGCGGCATACGTCACAAACAGAAAAGCGCTTTCGGGACAGAGACTGCCGGTCCGGACGGCACAGATCGTGACGGTCATATGAAAAACAAGCAAGCAGCAAGTTTTCGCATTACATTATAATTCAAGTGGATTCATTGATTGCAAACCGGATTTCAATATATCTAACAGGTTAAACATGTGCTTAGTATTTTACGCAAATACGCATCTTATCTGGCCCTCTGCCTACCATTTTCGAACATGAGATCTGCAACATTTATATTTATGTTTTGCGAATGATGTTTTAATTTGAATCTACGAAACAAGCATGCTTATATACAAAAATGTGATGCCGAACATTCGTTAATGCCCACGTTATGTCATTTAAAAGATCAATGTATTATAAGTATAGTAAATTTTGATAATTTGATTTAATAGTTTCCCTAATATTTGCTAAGTGCTAAAGCGTTTTCGATTTAAAAAAGTAAAAGTGTCGATTAAAATGTGTTGCTAAGTGACCCTTAACATAATGTATCAGTGTACTCAATATTTGTTCAATAAAACATTATTTAACGAAAGCATTCTACAACTTTGGTCATAATTAATAAAACTTTTACATTTTTACAATCGACTTTATATTGAAGGACGCAAGGTCTGGTAAAACTATTCTGCAACATATTATTACTGGTTTATAAATTTGCCGTTGGTACTTCCAGACTTGAACAGTCATCTGCAAGAAGTGTCGACGTCATTAATTTCTTTAAACAAACATTGATATGAAACAATATTATAATGTGAATATAGTCATTATTTTCCTATGCCTTATATAATATCATTTTTTGTGAGCTTAATCAAGTTTCAATGTTTTTAATTGAACATCGGCAAACAGTCTTTGACCATTTAAATACAAGTAAACAACATGAGTGGCCGCATAAGCGATTCTGACTTATATGGTAAACAAATTTGATATATTATCTGATATAGATAATCTCAACCTGAATATTTGTATTCCGAAAATGGTCGAGTTAACGTTTTTTTCGTTGCCATGCTGTAAGCGTTGAATAAAGGTGAAAATGGGAAAAGGTTGTGCTTTTATTGGTTGTATACTATACTGTTTCACAAAACAATCAAGTCGTGTTGTGCAATAATAAATAACACGAACACTTGAACATAAAATCCACATCACAACATATGAGTGCAGTCAAAAATTGCTTTAATGGAAACCATTTTCACAGTGATATTTTGTTTAAGTCAAACAATGTTCTCAATTAAAAATGATAATTATGTGAAACCTGTAATAATAAAGCATTAAATGTCATAAATAATTTCAATTTTTACGTTCAAAATTCACTTAAGCCAATATTAAAAAATAAAGCTTAAATTGTGTTTTGTAGCTTTTTGAGACACATTACCTAAATCGTTTTGCTAATTGTTTCATGTAAAATCCGCTTCACAACATATTCAAATCGTTAATTACAGTGAGTGTTGCAGTAGTTATTATTATAGTAAACATATAAAATACAATGAGTTAAGTTTAACATAATTACCTTAAATTGGTTTCCATGGTAGACGAAATTAAAAATCAAACATACTATGTATTACATATGAATGAAAGAAAATAATGAAATTTATAAAATGTGTTCACTAAATTAGTTTTTTTTTTATTCTACATAACAGAACAACAGGTACACAAAGGGATAACCTCCTCTCCAGTAATTGTTGTTAAACGATTGAATAAATTTAAATGAGTTAAGATACTTGAACACATTATGAAATTGAACAAAATGTAACCGTAATGTTTGGCATGTTTTCTCTCTCTTGAAGACTCATACTTGAAAACAAAATGCCACTGTTTTCATTAAACTATCACATAGTGAGTGTTAGGATGTTCTTGAGATTTAGTATATTAGTATGCCTATTCGCTAATGGCAATTTCAACAGATCAAATCATTCTTCTGGAGAGCCGGCATACTCATTGCAGAATAACACGTTAGGTCCTTCTTTCGACATCAATAAATGGTGATACTTGGTAGTTCTCTTAATGGTCTTGAAAAAGTTTTCAAGGTATGACTTCGATTAGAAGAATTAAACTTCCATGCCTGGCTCCGACAATAGATGGTGACTGTTGTGACCTGATTTAAATTAAGATTTGACATTACAGGCGAGTTCCTCCACACACACACACACACACACTGTATCTCTTGACCTCAATTAACATCCATTAAAATTAATGTGTTTTCTGTTACCACAGTTTTTCTCTTAAAAGATGGCTCGATTCAGGCGCAACAAACCGAAACGAACAACTAGGAAAGAGAGGAATGTGTGGAAAACAACCCTAGATGTGGCTGGTAATCCGACAGAGGAGGAAGACTTCTCAGTGACACTTTCACGTTGTCTTGATTATGTTGCTTTCAATGCACATTTAATTCAATTTAGACGGAAAATAATGTTCTCTCACGAACGTGAAATGACAATGATACACAGAGCTTTTGGGCATAATATAAGAGATATATATTTGGAAGTCAAATCGAGGGCACTACAACACTTGGAATGATGTTTGACGCAGACTGCTTGCACCGTTTCGATACGTTTCGCTTGTTTCTTGATTCAGAAAATCCACCCCTTCGGCCGCATGTTCACCAAGTCGTAATTAAGCTGAGCACAAACGGTTGTGCTTCAAACAACACAAGCAAGGCGTTTTCAAAAACTGGATCCTACTGATTTACCTTCTGATATCGGTAAAAAAAAATCGAAGGGATTGGACGACAACTGTCGGCATCATTTCATATTCAGTTATGTTCGACACCATAAACCAACATCCATTAATACTTAAACAAGCAAAAAGACACGGGCCTGGAGCAAGTATAGGGAATGTGGGCAGTGTTTACGCATGTTACTGTAAACGTCTTCCTAAGCAATGCTAGTTCGTTTTTGCAAGGCCTCGACCCGGTCACTGGCCTTCGGAAAAGACGTTGAAAAAAGCCAAGAAATATGGTATGTTTAAAGTTTCACATGGACCCGCAAAAAGAACGAACATTTGTACATACGATTATTTTGAATACCAATGGCGAATTTCCACAAATCTTACAGAGCGGCTATGTATGTTCAGTTTAGATACACTACATCTGAAAGCATATGTTCTGACAAAGATGATAAGAAATGAGTTATTTGTGCCCGAGTATCGAGACACACTGAGTACATTTCATTTCAAAACAGCCTTCTTCTTTGCGTTCGAGAAAACCCGGCCTGATGTGTGGAGGGAGGACAATCTACTTAATTGTGTCAAGAACATTTTTGCAACTTTGAGACGCTTCTTTACATGCTGCAATTGTCAATACTTTACCATAGCTAATGTTAATTTTTTTGATGAGAAAATTGAGAGAAACACGAGTTTCCGTAATTGGTGGATAAGCCTAAAGATGTTATTAATTTACTGCGGACAAAGATCACAAATAAACAAATAGACAACATGGGAAAAACACTTCATGAACTCAGTACGAGAAAAAATGAACGCAGAAAATATTGTTCTTATGGTTCAGCACTATATAATTATGTATTCACTATTCTTCAGGATGAGAAGCATTTATGTTTTGACTGTACACTTTCAGAAGCGCCCTTCACTTACAAAAAAGCTTCGTTTGAAAACGAATTTGCACGCTTAGAAACGTATTGTCGCGCCCCATTGGAAAATACAGAAACTATGACTATGCATTACATGACGTCATGTCAGGTCTTGCTAGTTTGTTAGCTTCAGCTTATTTAAAACAGATGATAGAAGTACATTAATATAATCAAGATGGCATCAATGAAGCTCGACAACTGTATATACAATCTCTAGAGTCTGATATCATTGGCAACTACATGCGATTCGCTTCCTTCCTTTTTCTGCAATGGAGAATATGATGAAGCATGTACATTTTTTGACTTGATAGATAGGCAGATAGAAGAGGTTAAAAATCTAATCTCATTTACCATTGTTTTGTTTCTCACTCGAAGTCATCAGCATTGCAGATAGCAAAGCAGTCACATGGACAGTCTTTCAAACAGAAATGGTCTGTCTTTGTTATGTTTAGTGAAGAAGAAGCGATGTGTGTTCCTCAATCCCTGCGGTGCGAAATGTACATAGGGCGTTTTGCCGCCGACACTTCGTCTGATTTTCTGTCATCATTGTATAGTATTTGTGTGCAAATCGAGCCCTATCTTTACTATCTACAGTACCTTACATACAGGGAACTCCACCAAGAACCTAAACAATCGGTAGCTTTGATGAAGTTATTAAAATTCACTGAAATCATTAAATCGACAATATTTATCTCATCTAAAAACGATGTCTTTTTATCATTCGACCACTTTGATACCTCTTTGAACATACTGGGGCACCGCTAAGAACGGGAGCACAAGTTGGAATCGGCGTGGAAGACTTACACAACTTCTTTACAAATGCAACCTAAAGGAAACGCGTCCGTTCTGCATATAACTCGACTTCTGTGGCAAGTTGTTCAAAGTCTGCGGACTTAGGGACATTTTTACTACAATCTTTAAATGACAGAACGAAAATGGTCCCTATGTTTATTGTTATGTGACTGGAACAAGAGTTAACACTGACGGTGATTTATTCCCTCAAATACCGCTTTGACATGGATTGCCAGGTTTCACATTTGGTTATGTTCGTTTTTTTTTTGTTTTTTGTTGTTGTTGTTTTTTACTTTCGGTGTAAAAGAATGATCCAACCTGGAAACAGTAGTATTTCTCTTTTCAAACTTTATCTAACGAGGTGTAATAAACATTCGCAATTGCACATAAACATAAAGATTTTATTCAAATTCAGACTTAGGTCAGGTCCTAACAAAGTTAAAGCACTGTGATTAAGGAGGGGGATATGGATGTTTTAATGTACGAAGCCACGTAAATGTAATAAAATAATACTACTTCTATTATTTTGATTGTTATAATTATTATTATTAGTAGTAGAATTATTAGTGGTGTTGTTGTTGTTATCATTATTGTAATTATTTTATAAATATATTGGCTGTCTAAATTGTTGTATTATAGCGTATGCAAGACCTGCATAGAACTGCATGTTTATGCATTAAAATAATTATCTTTTTGTTATAGTCTTATTTACCGCATAAGAAGCGCTAAGTTTAAATTACAAATTGTGCGCTATTAAAATATGTACTAATTGTTTATACCTATTTTTCTATATTTCGCATGCGATATTTTGATCGTTAATTACCTTGTGCGTCAACTTTTAAAGGATGTGTTCACATATGTTTGACTTGATAAATTACTTCGGCTCAAATCTCGATTTATCGTTTTATAATGTATATTATAATGGTGTCATTTTTATATAGTTTTATTTGATGAAAGTATCATTTATACCCATTCAATAATCATGAAGCGCTAAACTGAAATAAGATGGAATTTGATTATTATTAGTAGTGGTAATGGTGGTGGTGGTGGTGCTGGTGGTGGTGGTGGTGGTGGTGGTGGTGGTGATGGTGGTGGTGGTGGTGGTGGTGGTGTTGGTGATGGTGGTAGTGATGGTGTTGGTGATGGTGATGGTG
>VMBQ01000528.1:128321-185746 GCA_007657795.1 Dreissena rostriformis | reverse complement strand
GGTGTAGAAATGAAGAAGTAAATGTAAAATAACCTTAAAAAATGAGTGATAATTTCTGACCCGGCCCCACCCCAACCCCCATAACTTTTGACCCAGGGGTCAGATCAAAATTCCAAATAGTGCAGGGTCGCACATATGCTCATAGCTACCATGTGTGTAAGTTTCAAGGTCATAGTGCTAATAGTGTAGGAGAAGAAAGTGGCCAAGACGGACGAAAAGCATGTTGTTAGTAAAATTAGTGAAAATCTCTGACCCGGCCCCACCCCAACCCCCATTACTTTTTACCCAGGGGTCAGATCAAAATTCCAAATAGTGCACTGTCGCACATATGCTCATAGCTACCATGTGTGTAAGTTTCAAGGTTCTAGTGCTAATAGTGTAGGAGGAGATAGTGGCCAGGACGGACGGACGGACAGACGGCGGAGATAACCACATAATCCCCACGCTTCGAAAAGCGTGGGGATAATAATGCACGGAGAATTATGAATGCGCACGAAATAAAAAAATAGCGACCGTTTCCCTGTATTAAAATACGACTGCAACAAGCAACCAGAAATAAAAAGTTTACTTTTTTTCCAATTCTTAGATCAAAATCTCTCTTACGCACTATGTGATTCTGCGAAATTTGTTATGTTAACGCCGAGTATTTCGACGCACTGTAGGCCTAAGGCGGTAGTGGAAATAGATCTGAATTAAATATATTGGCAAAATAACATACATGTTATACATTGACTAACTAACTACTTAGATGTCGTTTCATCTAAATAATTATGTTTGTGTACACAGTGAAATCAAACTCATCAATAATGATTAATATAAGAGTTACAAACAGTCAAAGTAACGATGCCTCATTGGCAGAGTAGAAGAGCTTTGCTGTTGTTCTCTGTTTGTAATGTGTCCGACATCCCTTCACTTAAATATACTTATGCGGAGAAAAATTTGTACTTACATGGAATTGTCTTGTATTTCGCAGCATTCTTTGCAAGCTTTCGGTACGCCGTCTTGACAGTGGTTGTTTGCCAGGAATTGTTCGGCTTTACATTCGCAGACTGCAAAATAGCATGACGCTATATATGCTATTGAAATACGAAATACGAAATTGACAGAAAATTATGTACGAAGCTCTCAAAACTCCTACATGAGGTCTGATATCACATTCTTATTAAAGAAGACAGTATAAGCATTTAAATAATTCCCATATGTTTGCTGTTACGAAAACAAACAACCTCAATGGAACACATATTAAATATTTACATTTTTTAAACTGGCTTATCATTATTTGCACGTGATAAAAAGTAACTCTAATATTTTTTATAAATCCTTTTAAAGTTTGAACAGTCTCCAAGCATTATAAGCATTTGATCTCAAGCAACATAAGACTAATAGTTTGTATCAATCCTTAACAAACGAATGTCCTTGACAAGAATAGTGGTCCGGTTTGCTCGGTTTACATGACATAATATGATTATATAATATTATTACAATTAACAAGATATTTCTCTTGCCTGATTGGTTTAATATTCGCACACCAAAAGAACATTTCTCTTATATCTGTAGCCGATTTACAACAAAATACCCAACAACTTATTCTTCAGGTGGAAATATTTACTATACACCAAAACATTCCTACGCGTTTTGTTCAATATAGTTAGTATACAAAACAAACATTATATAATGAAAGCAACAACAGAAGCGCAGATTTAAGCGGAAAATTTAGCTGAAACTGGCATAGACGTGTTCTTGACATTATTTTTTAATAAGTTCATTATATCATTAAACGGTATTTTCGGTGAAACCCGCGTTAATATTCTTATGCACACGGTAAGATATAAACACCAGACCGCGGTATATAACGTTCCAACCGTGATGGTATATTATTACTATGTATGAATGTGTATATTTATTTAGCAATGGCAAAACGAAGTGAGGTATAATAGTGTACTTATGCGGCAAGGTAGCGGTCCATATTGCACGAAATTACATTTTTCATCGCATCACGAAACCTTGCGACGATAATACATTTTGAACCGACTCTTCCGACGTCAATGAGCCACATATGGGCTAGCATCGTGGAAGATTTACCATTTAAAATGACAATATGTTATGATATAAAGCACAATTTTACCACTTTGTAAATCAAACACTTCGTAGTGTTGGCTAGTTAAATAACATACACATTCTGAAAACAGAATGCTACAACTCTTTAATAATATAGTTTAGTAAAGTTACTTACCAATCTGACCAAGCTTGCTGCTTTGCATGTAGCAGCATTTGTGGGGACACAAACCGGTCGCATTAGAGCCACTGGGGCAATCGTTCCACGGGATGACACAGCTTGTAGGGGTACCATTCGGACAATCCAGTACTCGACCTAATGATCATGAGTACACTGAATTGTTAATAATGTAAGGAATGACAAACCAGAAGAGACTATGTCCCTTACTGAGAATTTTATCGGGAATGTTTTTCGTGAGTTTTCAATAATTAATCAATTAGCATTTAATAAATATATATCATTAACTGACAAACTTGAATTAAACCTTGTCTTACATTCTTTTATAAATCAGTATCGCACAGTTGTGTTTTTACTACAGTCCCTTATATTTATGGAACATTAACTCACATTCGTGTACGAGTATAACGCTTTAACTCGCATATATGTATAATGCAGTAGCTCAAAAAGTTGTATAACGTATTAGATCAAGTCATTGGATAAACGTTAATTCACATACTAGATTATTTTAAGAAATTTATAACTAGCATAATTGTATCAAGCATTTACAAACGTACAAATCTGTTACTATAAACAGTACCTTGACAGGAGACAACGGCAAAGACCAAAGCCATCGCGCAGACGGTGACACTCGTCAGAAAAAGCATCCTTAAAATCCTTTTGAAATTCAGTAAACAGGCGTACGGAGCATAAGTGGTATGACTGTTGATGTAGGTTTTATTTGAGAAATGTTTTATAAAAGGAAGTGGACATGTTATTTTAAAGCTTAAGTAAAATACTGTTTTATCAATAAATGCCATCGGCGAATTTAATTAATGTTAACGTTTCTTGATTTATATTGGTTGGTGAAGTATTCGTATTTGCGTAAATCACAAATGATTGCTTCAGGCTATATTTTGTTCACAAACAACTTTGAACACATATTTGTTTTAACTAATTTTAAACAGTTTTTGGTGAGTCAGATACTATGGTTATTTTGTCTTTTGTCAAAACAACATATTTGTCAATAACAAGTCCAGCTCATACATGTAAGACCTAAAACTCTAATGTATTTACTACCATAAACTGGAAGTATTTTCAAATCTATTATATGTACGCATGATGTTAGTAGTTCATATCCCAAGCAAATGTAACATACATGTCAACGACCACAAACCCAACCGCATAATCCCCATTCGCCTGACAACATTCAAGATGGCCACCAGTCGACCATTTTTAATGTTGTCGAAGAAAATATAATGTCAGACACGTCTATGTTTTATATTCATAAACTAGCCAATGTTTTATATAAATCTTCCGCTCAACCAAATTTAAAATAAAAAAGCTTGCCCGTTTTTTCAACTTGAATCTGATCAACGCAAATGTTTTTTTTTGTAACATTTTATTTCTGAAAACATACATTTTACAGTCATACAAACACACATGAAGATTCAAGAATTTTCGCCTTAACAAATGTAACCGAAAGAAATATGGTTTCAGAGTATTATGTTTTGGAGAGAAGAAAGAGATAGGTGGCCTAGGTTCAGTTGAGTCTATTGAAAGTATTATATTAGAAGAAATTGGTGTGTTCATACGGCTGTATTTTCTAAGAATGTGTTCCATCTTTGCCTAAACAATTCATGTGTGTGTTTTATGTGTGATATTGTTTCCTCTATATTTAGCCTATGGTTCAAGTAGCTCATATTTTGCCGTAATAAAGGGGCGATGCTTTCGCATTTACATTTACATATAACGTATTTGGCTAAAAGAATGATAAAATTAATGGTGTTACTATTTTGCACTTGTGTGCACTTTAGATTACAAAGGGAAATTATTTCAATGGTAAGGTACCTGTTATGTTCCCAACGCAAATGTTATGTCAGACATTTATTATAGAAGATCGGATAATATAAAACCACCATCCTTTGATGCCTAGTAATATATATGTAATAAACCTAATATTGCATTTAAAAAGCTAATTCATAATAATACAAATAATTATGCTATTATATAACATTAAATACATATTTGACGCACATCGTGCATTTAATTAATATTCTTTTAAAAACTACTTTTACTTTTGAAATTGTATTGTTGTTCATCAAAGGGCTCTGTGACTCTTACGAAAGCATTAATATAATCCAAATATTTAAACATTTGATCTGTCACGCGTAAGTATTAAACGAGTCAAAAGCTTTCACGGTCATAAAAGTTTACAGATGAATTAAACGGTTCGTAACTGATTTATAAACACATTAATCGATTACCTTTGAACTTTTGAAAATCTGTTGAGATTAACAATGTTAACCCGATAGATCCATTTACAGTCATGAAGATATTAAAATTTGATTATAGGTATTGATATATATGCGTATCAATGGCTGTTGTTTCTGTTATTATTTGCACAGCTTGATAGTTTAAGTAAGACAACAGTTTGTGATAGCTTTGTACTGAGCGTAGGAAAGTACGTGTGATTTTAAGTGGTATAATCCGTTGGATAGACTCGGATTAAAGAAATATACAGTATGGTAAGACGTATTTATTGAGTTATCATGATTATGAAAATTAATATTAACATTTGCAATAACCTCATTCAAATCCGTTCCTTCAAACAACCTATTTCTGGCGACATTATTGATGTTTTACGGGTCAGATTTTGTTTAAGTTAATATTTGCAAAGATTGCAATAAAGTAAAGGAAAACAAAGGAGGCAATTTCGTTCATGAAACATATGCACACATAAATAGGTTTCAGTAAAATATCCTCTTCAAAATGTTTGATAAAAGAAAGAATACAGATATTCAAAGAGTTAAGTAAATGTCTTGAAATAATAATAATGCTGCATTTTTATGGTATAAGTTATACGGTTAATATATGTGTTATTAATCGTTTATGTTCTTATTTTATTCGTATGTTATGCAGGTTATTTACAGAAGAAAAGAAAAGCAGCCAGATTAATTATAATATTAAGCGGTATTTAATTGTATTGTATTTTTTACAAAAAAAGATTGTTGTATTCGTGTGTTTACCGGCTATAACTAATATATTAATAATATATTTAAGTTATTATATTTGGTTCTTTTAGAGCGCCGATTTATCAGAGGAACAGATTGAAGGTAAGTTTTAATTATGTATAACTACTGCCATAAGTTGGTGTTTATATGTATGTAAGTTATACTGAAACTTCAAATAAAAGAGTTAGTATGAACATTAAAGGCAAAAACTTGACAAATTGTAAGATAGAAACAACAAATAACTATGAACCGGAATAATTTCATTGTTCAGAATTTAAAATTTACACGGCACATCACGGACCAACGTTATACTAACTAAACCGGCTCCATATTTATTAATTATTAATATTACTACTAACTTCATCGGTATATACCAGTAGATTACACATGCACAGGATTATTTCAATACACGCATATGAGCGTATAATATGGGTATTGGTATAACCGAGGCAAATATAAAAAAGAAGTAATTATCATTTGTTTAGCCAAACGTGTGGATAGCACAAAAGATGACCTTACTGTTTAGATTATCGAATGAAAGAATAAGTAATAGTATAAACATTTAGTAGATTTTTTTAATAGTATATGTTAATGTATTCAAGAAAGTGTGGACATGAATTAAACATAAACAAAAATCAACGACTTTACGGACTATTCTTTAAAATCGGATTAATGCACCTGATTTGGTTAGATTTGGTTTACAAGAGCTTAATGGTTGCATATTGAGCACCAGCTATTTTTCCACTATTCCTACACTTACTATATGAATGCTAATTATGGCTTAATGTAACAAGCCTCTTTTCATTACACATTTATGTATACATGTCTACACACCGATCATTGAGTGTTGAACATCCATGCAAACGTTTCCTGATAGGAAAAGAAATACACAATTACATTCTTTTTCCCAAAAAGCTTCTAAACGGTTTCTGGTGTGTAGGAACATGCTGCTGGATCTCTATAGTCTTATTACGGAAAGGTGATATTCATCCAAACCCAGGGCCTGCTATGTCTGATCCATCATTTAACACAGATGCAAGCAGTTCTTCCTTTCTCAATTCTTCATCAACTAACCACATTAGTTTTGTGTATTACAATATTCAAAGTCTGATGCAAAAAATAGATGTTCTTTACACAGGTCTACGCGAGTTTTACGTAATTGGTTTTACTGAAACATGGTTAAATAGTTCTATTCCATCTGCTGATCTCCTCTTTGACGGCTTCCACCAACCAATTCGCAAGGATCGCCCTTCCGATTCACATGGTGGCGTTGCTATATACGCAAACGAAAGTATTGCCTTCAAACGAAGACATGACCTTGAATTAAAAAATGTAGAATGTATATGGATTGAAGTGTTTCCCTCCAAAAATAAATGCATTCTCTTTGGCTTGTTTTACAGACCGCCTAGTGCGTATAGGTCATATATGCATTAATTGAAGATTCTTTAGGGCTAGCCAGAGAGACACACGAATAAATTATATTATTATAACAGGTGATTTTAACATAAATGCTCTCGAGGAACCGTCGGCTCGCAAAATTTCAGATTTATGTCAACAATATGACTTAACGCAAACTTATTAACGAACCAACACATTATACTGAACAAACATCTTCCATAATTGACCTTATCTTTGTAAGTAATCGGAATACTGTACTACTTTCTGGAACAGGCGAACCCTTGTTGGATCAAACTGTTCGGTACCATTGCCCTGTTTTTGTAACATTAAAATTTACAAAACCCAAATGCAAAACCTTTTATCGACATATCTGGCGTTACGACATTGGGGATTATTCAAAACTACGNTGTGTGTGTGTGTGTGTGTGTGTGTGTGTGTGTGTGTGTGTGTGTGTGTGTGTGTGTGTGTGTGTGTGTGTGTGTGTGTGTGTGTGTGTGTGTGTGTGTGTGTGTGTGTGTGTGTGTGTGTGTGTGTGTGTGTGTGTGTGTGTGTGTGTGTGTGTGTGTGTGTGTGTGTGTGTGTGTGTGTGTGTGTGTGTGTGTGTGTGTGTGTGTGTGTGTGTGTGTGTGTGTGTGTGTGTGTGTGTGTGTGTGTGTGTGTGTGTGTGTGTGTGTGTGTGTGTGTGTGTGTGTGTGTGTGTGTGTGTGTGTGTGTGTGTGTGTGTGTGTGTGTGTGTGTGTGTGTGTGTGTGTGTGTGTGTGTGTGTGTGTGTGTGTGTGTGTGTGTGTGTGTGTGTGTGTGTGTGTGTGTGTGTGTGTGTGTGTGTGTGTGTGTGTGTGTGTGTGTGTGTGTGTGTGTGTGTGTGTGTGTGTGTGTGTGTGTGTGTGTGTGTGTGTGTGTGTGTGTGTGTGTGTGTGTGTGTGTGTGTGTGTGTGTGTGTGTGTGTGTGTGTGTGTGTGTGTGTGTGTGTGTGTGTGTGTGTGTGTGTGTGTGTGTGTGTGTGTGTGTGTGTGTGTGTGTGTGTGTGTGTGTGTGTGTGTGTGTGTGTGTGTGTGTGTGTGTGTGTGTGTGTGTGTGTGTGTGTGTGTGTGTGTGTGTGTGTGTGTGTGTGTGTGTGTGTGTGTGTGTGTGTGTGTGTGTGTGTGTGTGTGTGTGTGTGTGTGTGTGTGTGTGTGTGTGTGTGTGTGTGTGTGTGTGTGTGTGTGTGTGTGTGTGTGTGTGTGTGTGTGTGTGTGTGTGTGTGTGTGTGTGTGTGTGTGTGTGTGTGTGTGTGTGTGTGTGTGTGTGTGTGTGTGTGTGTGTGTGTGTGTGTGTGTGTGTGTGTGTGTGTGTGTGTGTGTGTGTGTGTGTGTGTGTGTGTGTGTGTGTGTGTGTGTGTGTGTGTGTGTGTGTGTGTGTGTGTGTGTGTGTGTGTGTGTGTGTGTGTGTGTGTGTGTGTGTGTGTGTGTGTGTGTGTGTGTGTGTGTGTGTGTGTGTGTGTGTGTGTGTGTGTGTGTGTGTGTGTGTGTGTGTGTGTGTGTGTGTGTGTGTGTGTGTGTGTGTGTGTGTGTGTGTGTGTGTGTGTGTGTGTGTGTGTGTGTGTGTGTGTGTGTGTGTGTGTGTGTGTGTGTGTGTGTGTGTGTGTGTGTGTGTGTGTGTGTGTGTGTGTGTGTGTGTGTGTGTGTGTGTGTGTGTGTGTGTGTGTGTGTGTGTGTGTGTGTGTGTGTGTGTGTGTGTGTGTGTGTGTGTGTGTGTGTGTGTGTGTGTGTGTGTGTGTGTGTGTGTGTGTGTGTGTGTGTGTGTGTGTGTGTGTGTGTGTGTGTGTGTGTGTGTGTGTGTGTGTGTGTGTGTGTGTGTGTGTGTGTGTGTGTGTGTGTGTGTGTGTGTGTGTGTGTGTGTGTGTGTGTGTGTGTGTGTGTGTGTGTGTGTGTGTGTGTGTGTGTGTGTGTGTGTGTGTGTGTGTGTGTGTGTGTGTGTGTGTGTGTGTGTGTGTGTGTGTGTGTGTGTGTGTGTGTGTGTGTGTGTGTGTGTGTGTGTGTGTGTGTGTGTGTGTGTGTGTGTGTGTGTGTGTGTGTGTGTGTGTGTGTGTGTGTGTGTGTGTGTGTGTGTGTGTGTGTGTGTGTGTGTGTGTGTGTGTGTGTGTGTGTGTGTGTGTGTGTGTGTGTGTGTGTGTGTGTGTGTGTGTGTGTGTGTGTGTGTGTGTGTGTGTGTGTGTGTGTGTGTGTGTGTGTGTGTGTGTGTGTGTGTGTGTGTGTGTGTGTGTGTGTGTGTGTGTGTGTGTGTGTGTGTGTGTGTGTGTGTGTGTGTGTGTGTGTGTGTGTGTGTGTGTGTGTGTGTGTGTGTGTGTGTGTGTGTGTGTGTGTGTGTGTGTGTGTGTGTGTGTGTGTGTGTGTGTGTGTGTGTGTGTGTGTGTGTGTGTGTGTGTGTGTGTGTGTGTGTGTGTGTGTGTGTGTGTGTGTGTGTGTGTGTGTGTGTGTGTGTGTGTGTGTGTGTGTGTGTGTGTGTGTGTGTGTGTGTGTGTGTGTGTGTGTGTGTGTGTGTGTGTGTGTGTGTGTGTGTGTGTGTGTGTGTGTGTGTGTGTGTGTGTGTGTGTGTGTGTGTGTGTGTGTGTGTGTGTGTGTGTGTGTGTGTGTGTGTGTGTGTGTGTGTGTGTGTGTGTGTGTGTGTGTGTGTGTGTGTGTGTGTGTGTGTGTGTGTGTGTGTGTGTGTGTGTGTGTGTGTGTGTGTGTGTGTGTGTGTGTGTGTGTGTGTGTGTGTGTGTGTGTGTGTGTGTGTGTGTGTGTGTGTGTGTGTGTGTGTGTGTGTGTGTGTGTGTGTGTGTGTGTGTGTGTGTGTGTGTGTGTGTGTGTGTGTGTGTGTGTGTGTGTGTGTGTGTGTGTGTGTGTGTGTGTGTGTGTGTGTGTGTGTGTGTGTGTGTGTGTGTGTGTGTGTGTGTGTGTGTGTGTGTGTGTGTGTGTGTGTGTGTGTGTGTGTGTGTGTGTGTGTGTGTGTGTGTGTGTGTGTGTGTGTGTGTGTGTGTGTGTGTGTGTGTGTGTGTGTGTGTGTGTGTGTGTGTGTGTGTGTGTGTGTGTGTGTGTGTGTGTGTGTGTGTGTGTGTGTGTGTGTGTGTGTGTGTGTGTGTGTGTGTGTGTGTGTGTGTGTGTGTGTGTGTGTGTGTGTGTGTGTGTGTGTGTGTGTGTGTGTGTGTGTGTGTGTGTGTGTGTGTGTGTGTGTGTGTGTGTGTGTGTGTGTGTGTGTGTGTGTGTGTGTGTGTGTGTGTGTGTGTGTGTGTGTGTGTGTGTGTGTGTGTGTGTGTGTGTGTGTGTGTGTGTGTGTGTGTGTGTGTGTGTGTGTGTGTGTGTGTGTGTGTGTGTGTGTGTGTGTGTGTGTGTGTGTGTGTGTGTGTGTGTGTGTGTGTGTGTGTGTGTGTGTGTGTGTGTGTGTGTGTGTGTGTGTGTGTGTGTGTGTGTGTGTGTGTGTGTGTGTGTGTGTGTGTGTGTGTGTGTGTGTGTGTGTGTGTGTGTGTGTGTGTGTGTGTGTGTGTGTGTGTGTGTGTGTGTGTGTGTGTGTGTGTGTGTGTGTGTGTGTGTGTGTGTGTGTGTGTGTGTGTGTGTGTGTGTGTGTGTGTGTGTGTGTGTGTGTGTGTGTGTGTGTGTGTGTGTGTGTGTGTGTGTGTGTGTGTGTGTGTGTGTGTGTGTGTGTGTGTGTGTGTGTGTGTGTGTGTGTGTGTGTGTGTGTGTGTGTGTGTGTGTGTGTGTGTGTGTGTGTGTGTGTGTGTGTGTGTGTGTGTGTGTGTGTGTGTGTGTGTGTGTGTGTGTGTGTGTGTGTGTGTGTGTGTGTGTGTGTGTGTGTGTGTGTGTGTGTGTGTGTGTGTGTGTGTGTGTGTGTGTGTGTGTGTGTGTGTGTGTGTGTGTGTGTGTGTGTGTGTGTGTGTGTGTGTGTGTGTGTGTGTGTGTGTGTGTGTGTGTGTGTGTGTGTGTGTGTGTGTGTGTGTGTGTGTGTGTGTGTGTGTGTGTGTGTGTGTGTGTGTGTGTGTGTGTGTGTGTGTGTGTGTGTGTGTGTGTGTGTGTGTGTGTGTGTGTGTGTGTGTGTGTGTGTGTGTGTGTGTGTGTGTGTGTGTGTGTGTGTGTGTGTGTGTGTGTGTGTGTGTGTGTGTGTGTGTGTGTGTGTGTGTGTGTGTGTGTGTGTGTGTGTGTGTGTGTGTGTGTGTGTGTGTGTGTGTGTGTGTGTGTGTGTGTGTGTGTGTGTGTGTGTGTGTGTGTGTGTGTGTGTGTGTGTGTGTGTGTGTGTGTGTGTGTGTGTGTGTGTGTGTGTGTGTGTGTGTGTGTGTGTGTGTGTGTGTGTGTGTGTGTGTGTGTGTGTGTGTGTGTGTGTGTGTGTGTGTGTGTGTGTGTGTGTGTGTGTGTGTGTGTGTGTGTGTGTGTGTGTGTGTGTGTGTGTGTGTGTGTGTGTGTGTGTGTGTGTGTGTGTGTGTGTGTGTGTGTGTGTGTGTGTGTGTGTGTGTGTGTGTGTGTGTGTGTGTGTGTGTGTGTGTGTGTGTGTGTGTGTGTGTGTGTGTGTGTGTGTGTGTGTGTGTGTGTGTGTGTGTGTGTGTGTGTGTGTGTGTGTGTGTGTGTGTGTGTGTGTGTGTGTGTGTGTGTGTGTGTGTGTGTGTGTGTGTGTGTGTGTGTGTGTGTGTGTGTGTGTGTGTGTGTGTGTGTGTGTGTGTGTGTGTGTGTGTGTGTGTGTGTGTGTGTGTGTGTGTGTGTGTGTGTGTGTGTGTGTGTGTGTGTGTGTGTGTGTGTGTGTGTGTGTGTGTGTGTGTGTGTGTGTGTGTGTGTGTGTGTGTGTGTGTGTGTGTGTGTGTGTGTGTGTGTGTGTGTGTGTGTGTGTGTGTGTGTGTGTGTGTGTGTGTGTGTGTGTGTGTGTGTGTGTGTGTGTGTGTGTGTGTGTGTGTGTGTGTGTGTGTGTGTGTGTGTGTGTGTGTGTGTGTGTGTGTGTGTGTGTGTGTGTGTGTGTGTGTGTGTGTGTGTGTGTGTGTGTGTGTGTGTGTGTGTGTGTGTGTGTGTGTGTGTGTGTGTGTGTGTGTGTGTGTGTGTGTGTGTGTGTGTGTGTGTGTGTGTGTGTGTGTGTGTGTGTGTGTGTGTGTGTGTGTGTGTGTGTGTGTGTGTGTGTGTGTGTGTGTGTGTGTGTGTGTGTGTGTGTGTGTGTGTGTGTGTGTGTGTGTGTGTGTGTGTGTGTGTGTGTGTGTGTGTGTGTGTGTGTGTGTGTGTGTGTGTGTGTGTGTGTGTGTGTGTGTGTGTGTGTGTGTGTGTGTGTGTGTGTGTGTGTGTGTGTGTGTGTGTGTGTGTGTGTGTGTGTGTGTGTGTGTGTGTGTGTGTGTGTGTGTGTGTGTGTGTGTGTGTGTGTGTGTGTGTGTGTGTGTGTGTGTGTGTGTGTGTGTGTGTGTGTGTGTGTGTGTGTGTGTGTGTGTGTGTGTGTGTGTGTGTGTGTGTGTGTGTGTGTGTGTGTGTGTGTGTGTGTGTGTGTGTGTGTGTGTGTGTGTGTGTGTGTGTGTGTGTGTGTGTGTGTGTGTGTGTGTGTGTGTGTGTGTGTGTGTGTGTGTGTGTGTGTGTGTGTGTGTGTGTGTGTGTGTGTGTGTGTGTGTGTGTGTGTGTGTGTGTGTGTGTGTGTGTGTGTGTGTGTGTGTGTGTGTGTGTGTGTGTGTGTGTGTGTGTGTGTGTGTGTGTGTGTGTGTGTGTGTGTGTGTGTGTGTGTGTGTGTGTGTGTGTGTGTGTGTGTGTGTGTGTGTGTGTGTGTGTGTGTGTGTGTGTGTGTGTGTGTGTGTGTGTGTGTGTGTGTGTGTGTGTGTGTGTGTGTGTGTGTGTGTGTGTGTGTGTGTGTGTGTGTGTGTGTGTGTGTGTGTGTGTGTGTGTGTGTGTGTGTGTGTGTGTGTGTGTGTGTGTGTGTGTGTGTGTGTGTGTGTGTGTGTGTGTGTGTGTGTGTGTGTGTGTGTGTGTGTGTGTGTGTGTGTGTGTGTGTGTGTGTGTGTGTGTGTGTGTGTGTGTGTGTGTGTGTGTGTGTGTGTGTGTGTGTGTGTGTGTGTGTGTGTGTGTGTGTGTGTGTGTGTGTGTGTGTGTGTGTGTGTGTGTGTGTGTGTGTGTGTGTGTGTGTGTGTGTGTGTGTGTGTGTGTGTGTGTGTGTGTGTGTGTGTGTGTGTGTGTGTGTGTGTGTGTGTGTGTGTGTGTGTGTGTGTGTGTGTGTGTGTGTGTGTGTGTGTGTGTGTGTGTGTGTGTGTGTGTGTGTGTGTGTGTGTGTGTGTGTGTGTGTGTGTGTGTGTGTGTGTGTGTGTGTGTGTGTGTGTGTGTGTGTGTGTGTGTGTGTGTGTGTGTGTGTGTGTGTGTGTGTGTGTGTGTGTGTGTGTGTGTGTGTGTGTGTGTGTGTGTGTGTGTGTGTGTGTGTGTGTGTGTGTGTGTGTGTGTGTGTGTGTGTGTGTGTGTGTGTGTGTGTGTGTGTGTGTGTGTGTGTGTGTGTGTGTGTGTGTGTGTGTGTGTGTGTGTGTGTGTGTGTGTGTGTGTGTGTGTGTGTGTGTGTGTGTGTGTGTGTGTGTGTGTGTGTGTGTGTGTGTGTGTGTGTGTGTGTGTGTGTGTGTGTGTGTGTGTGTGTGTGTGTGTGTGTGTGTGTGTGTGTGTGTGTGTGTGTGTGTGTGTGTGTGTGTGTGTGTGTGTGTGTGTGTGTGTGTGTGTGTGTGTGTGTGTGTGTGTGTGTGTGTGTGTGTGTGTGTGTGTGTGTGTGTGTGTGTGTGTGTGTGTGTGTGTGTGTGTGTGTGTGTGTGTGTGTGTGTGTGTGTGTGTGTGTGTGTGTGTGTGTGTGTGTGTGTGTGTGTGTGTGTGTGTGTGTGTGTGTGTGTGTGTGTGTGTGTGTGTGTGTGTGTGTGTGTGTGTGTGTGTGTGTGTGTGTGTGTGTGTGTGTGTGTGTGTGTGTGTGTGTGTGTGTGTGTGTGTGTGTGTGTGTGTGTGTGTGTGTGTGTGTGTGTGTGTGTGTGTGTGTGTGTGTGTGTGTGTGTGTGTGTGTGTGTGTGTGTGTGTGTGTGTGTGTGTGTGTGTGTGTGTGTGTGTGTGTGTGTGTGTGTGTGTGTGTGTGTGTGTGTGTGTGTGTGTGTGTGTGTGTGTGTGTGTGTGTGTGTGTGTGTGTGTGTGTGTGTGTGTGTGTGTGTGTGTGTGTGTGTGTGTGTGTGTGTGTGTGTGTGTGTGTGTGTGTGTGTGTGTGTGTGTGTGTGTGTGTGTGTGTGTGTGTGTGTGTGTGTGTGTGTGTGTGTGTGTGTGTGTGTGTGTGTGTGTGTGTGTGTGTGTGTGTGTGTGTGTGTGTGTGTGTGTGTGTGTGTGTGTGTGTGTGTGTGTGTGTGTGTGTGTGTGTGTGTGTGTGTGTGTGTGTGTGTGTGTGTGTGTGTGTGTGTGTGTGTGTGTGTGTGTGTGTGTGTGTGTGTGTGTGTGTGTGTGTGTGTGTGTGTGTGTGTGTGTGTGTGTGTGTGTGTGTGTGTGTGTGTGTGTGTGTGTGTGTGTGTGTGTGTGTGTGTGTGTGTGTGTGTGTGTGTGTGTGTGTGTGTGTGTGTGTGTGTGTGTGTGTGTGTGTGTGTGTGTGTGTGTGTGTGTGTGTGTGTGTGTGTGTGTGTGTGTGTTTGTGTGTATGATAAGAATTGACTTAAACATATATATATATATATATATTGCCATAATTGAAGTTAATTCGTTTATAATATATTAAATTATATATTGAATGCACAAAATCACACACAATCCAGCATTTTTACATTCATTTGGTGGAATACATGCATGCAGAAGAAGAGAAAAACAACCGGTGTTATTGTCGTAAAACAACGAAAGTTCCCTTGTTGTTGCTCTGCGAGTACGTAGATTGGTATAACACACCGAAAACCACATGTATATCATTTGGTGGAAGACCCATCTCCCACTTGAGATTCGCTGATGTCATTGACCTCGTGTGTGATACCAGCAGTGAACTTTAAGATCTCACCAACATACTCTATGAAAGAGCAGGAGCATAGGGGATGGAGGTCAGCACGGAGAAATCGAAGATCATGGTGAACAGCACGAACAACACCAGTGCAGACATCCCAGTGGACGGCGAGAAGCTTGAAGAAGACACCAGCTTCAATTCCTTGGCGCAACCATGTTCAATGATTGTACCAGTACCGCTGAGGTCCGAATAAGAATTGCCATGGCGACCGCAGCGATGGCCAGACTGAGCAAGTTGTGGACAATCAGTTCCATCAGCTTCCCCACCAAGTACAGGCTTTACAAGTCCCCCGTACTCTCTATCCTACTCTACGGCTTCGAGACCTGGACGCTTCACGCGGACACGGACGCCGAATACAGGCATTTGAACATAAATGTCTTCGATTTTTGTTCCGCATCTCCTACATGGAGCAAAAGACCAACGAGTACGTCCGGTACATGATTGCAACACTTGCTACTGGCCAGTGTCAAACGACGAAAGCTGGCTTGGTTTGGACACGTCACTAGGCCCGACTCTATGTGCAAGACTGTTCTCCATGGCACGCTAGCGGGAGGTCGACGTCGAGGCCGTCAAAGGAAAAACTGGATGGACAATGTAAAAGAGTGGACATCCCTTCCCATGGATGAATTACTCTCTGCAGCACACAACAGACCTGACTGGAGTAGGATTTCTGTATCGTCGTCCCTCATCCCCCACCAACGGCCATACCGGTCAAGGGATTGATGTTTATGATGATGAAGTACTCAAAAAGTCATTTATTATTAAAATGTATTCTGTTCAGTTCTCTAAACGTCATTAATTATCAAAAGGTACTCTGTTGAGTACTTTAAACGTCATTTATTATCAAAAGGTACTCTGTTGAGTACTTTAAACGTCATTTATTATCAAAAGTTACTCTGTTGAGTATTCTAAACGTCATTTATTATCAATAGGTACTCTGTTGAGTATTCTAAACGTCATTTATTTTCAATCGGTACTCTGTTGAGTACTTCAAACGCCATGTATTTTCATTATGTTGAATCATCTAAAAGTAATGTATCAATATGAACTGTCTGTTGTTCAAGATTTAATACTACTCCATATTTTTTGTGCACATGAACCATTATATAAATATAAATAAATACGGCTTAGTAATCAGACTACTTGTGTTTTGTATCACATATGTTTACACAACTATTTTAGAAGTGTGATTTTGTTAGATTTATTACTTATCCAAATAACGCTTAAAAAGCTGATGCGTTCAAAATAATACTCATACTTTATTCAAAGTTTAGCATTTAGATACAAATAAACAAACAGTATATACAGTATTGCTTTAATCATATTATTTTCATGAAATGGTCGCACTCACAAATTAATGAAACCAACAAATGATTTAAGGGAATCGACAAACTTCATTTAAATTAAAGAATAAAAACCTAACAACGATATTATCAAATTTTTTATATCCTAATTTAAAGGAATATTAATAATAGTCACAATTATAATGGTATTGGTATCAAGTTTTAGCAAGAAAAAAAAAACGCATTTATAAACATGGATAATTTCCAATAAGTAAAACATTTATTCTTAAAGTAGTTTTGTTTGAAACGGATAATTATTTAGATTGTTATGTGTCCGTTTAATATCGCCATGTTGCTTTATTTTATAAAAGCATTTTGTAAAAAATATAATAAAATACTAACCCTAAAAATCAAATGTATAAAGCAAATAAGATTTCCAACAATTGGATGACGACCATAAGTCCATTTTAGCTGATGTTTAAAGGCCTAAATCGCTACTGTTAATTAATTAAGGTTATTCAATGCTTGCAACATTTGTTTGTAAAAGCACGCGTATGTGGTTATATAAAAACTGAAACTAAAAGACCTAACTAAACGTGTTAAATGCATAGTGTTTGCCAAGAAATGTTGGATAAACCATTTATAACAATATAAGTGAAAGCATGTCTAGTCAAAATCCATTTTGTATGACAATTTTCGACTATACAGTGTATGGCTGTTTCCGTCAATAAGATAAATCACAGTTCTCTGTTCTTTTCGGTTCTAGCACTGCGATATCATCGAAGTGAATTCTGAAAAAAATGAAGGGTTCATATTTGAAATAACACACGATTTATAAACAATTCGAGTGGTTGATGGTGCTATGTACACTTTGATAATATATGTAGCATAGACGTACTAAAAAATATCTATGGATGCATCACCTGAACTAACTCTTTATTTTCATCTACTCATTTTCCGCACGGTGTCTGGGTTAAAAAAATAGTGTTACACAATGAGGTGATTACAGAGATAAAAACCGAATTCTGTGAGCATACAGTTAATATTGTTCAAAATAAACCGACGTTAATAATTATGTTCATTTATTGAAATGATTAGAGCAAAATATGCTGATTACCAATCACCCCTCGACATTCTGGGTGTCAAAAGAAACAAATTAACATTTGAACAAGTCGCAAATGTAAGGTGACACCGATGTAACATGTGCATGGTGTTTTCGGAACTCCTGCGAATGACTTATTAAATCCGGAAAACGACTAAGTAATTGTTGAAACGGCATTTCTTGGTAGTTGTATAGACTTAGTAACGTACAAGAACGAGTATACCATACTCATAGTACCGTCACATAAACACTGGCCAGTCGCAATACACCTTTTTTAACATAATTTGTGTAGTTACATTAATGTTGTATTATATAAATCGAACGTATTATCGCTTTTGATTTAATGTAATTTGCATGTTTTTTTAGAGTTGATTATTTCCTTACCACGAGTTACTCAGTTGTTAAAACGACTGACTAAATCAATCCCACGAGTAAACTATTTCGTTCCCACAACTTACTTAGGCGTTAAACAGAGCTAGTCATGTCGTTCTCACGACCAATTATCTAGTGGGAACGAGATACAAAGCGTCGTAACGACATGAATAAAAATTTGAACAAATAATATTTGTACCACAATAAACATGGCACAGCGAACTTTCGAACACATTTCACACTCTAAGTGTTCAAAATTTACTAAACATGATCTGGAGAACGCGTTTAAAAACATAGTCGTCGTTACCTTGAATATCGATTTCCCCGTTACCGTCGGCGTCGGCCTCTTCCAGCATCTCGTCTACCTCCTCGTCGGTCAGCCGCTCCCCCATAGTGGTCATGATATGCCGGAAAGACTCCCGCGGAATGCTGCCTAGATGAAAAGTATATGAATAAAACTATGATGTCATTTAGAATGAATTCATAGATCATTTGTATTGCGGAATCCGAACTTTTTAAAAACAAATCATTTCCATAACGAAAATTACAACAAATATTGCTTGCGAATAAATAAACGCGTTTCTAACGCATGAATTCATTTCATTTGTATGGTAGTCATTGATAGTGTATTACAAATCATTAACTCGAAGACATAAATGTTTCTTTCTAAAATCAAACCGAACAGCAAATTATCCAGGTTGTATCAACCGTAATATATTCACTGCCTTTTAATTACACCTACAGGATAATATTTAGTAATGCGAATACACTAATACAGTCCGATTATAATTTGTGTTTTTGAATATCTTTCTTTGGACATGAAATGTACACAATCGTGCCATACTAATGTGGATTATTGTAATTACAGTATCCACATATTATATCGTCTATCAAGTGATTGGTAAACCATGGCGATTGTATAATGTTTTGGACTGTACGCGGACTGATATCAAATCGTTAATTAAGAGGAAGATGAAGCCCTGTATGACTACCCAACATTGATGTGTAGTGCAATAATAATGGTGATAATGAGTACACCTTTTCCCTCCTTGTCAAACACTTTAAACGCTTCTTCGATTGCTTTGAAGCTCGTGACATCTTTCTTGGTTTTGCTCATCAGCTCGCAGAATTCATCAAAGTCAAGCTCCTGGTTGCCTAAATAATAGTAACAACAAATATAAATATCTAATTTGTATTGCGCAGAATGCGAGCCTTGTAATTAATTGTTACATGATTTATCGCATTAAATTATATATATCATAAATATATTTGACTTTACAGCATTAAGACGTCTTTATATGATAAGTACATGTAATTAAGTATTTATTATTTAATATAAAAAGTTCGCCCATTATCAAAGTTAAATGTATATATATATATATGTTATTTACACTTGATCATAATTCCAATACTTGTTTTATATAAAAGAAATAAAAGATGTGACCAAGAATCATACAATTTATTATGTAGATACTGTTTACATTCAAAGAGTCAAATAAAGATAATACATGATACAACTTATATTGTCCTCATGTGTTCATACAACAAGATGATTGATATTTTTCGCGATACAAAGTCACGTGAATACTCTTATGTTAGTATGAGCTAAAAGTTTTAAAACTATAGCTAAATGAATATATAGGTCGATATGTTTAATGTCATGTTGTTTAATTGTCAATTCCATAACGATAAAATATGGCGCTAAACAATGAATTAAAAACAAAAACTTACACATATACAATATTATTAAAGCTCTTAAACTGTTAAAATGATCATTGAAACATTCGAGAATGTTACGCAAAATATACCAACATAGAACACTTACGGAGTAAAATAAAGGCACTGGTATAACCGAATGAAATGTCAAATTTACAAATTATGTAATAACCATTGCGAGTAAATAAGCGACTGACTTTATCCTTAGTATCAATAGTCCAATAAAACAACTGTGTCTGGTAAACAGGCATATGCTGCGATGAACATAAAAGTTGTGTTTCTTTAAATTTGTATAATCATGAAATGTTTACACATAGAGAAGTATTGATTTACAGGTGAAACATATATACAGCACCACAGAACATTACCGTTTTCATTATTTATAAAAAAATATTCGTACAACATAACACAATATAAAACGTTTTGCATCCAAAATTCAACATCATAGAACATTTTTGTTTCGAAAATCCTATTCCAAATATCATGAAAATGTCTGCATCGATAATTAAACATAAATTTCCGAATGTCTGTGCATCGAACGTCCAATACCATTCATCATGAACATTTCTGTATAAAAGACACCACAAAATGAAAAGGTTTTGTACCAAGAATGCATTCCTACTAAATAAAAACATGTATATATCGAAACACAGTGATATAAAACATGAAAGTTTCCGTTACGTTTCAAATCTAGGGAACGTAAACATTTTCCAAAAGCAGCACATTAGAGTAAAAAATCAAGAATGGTTATCAAATACGAAACATCAAAAAACTCTACTCTAGTGCTTTCTGTATCTAATCTACATGTACAACACACAATAAAAACGTAAACAAGTAAACACTTAACACGACATAGCGTGAACGTTTCTTATTGAGTAGTTAAGATACAACACATGCAATTGTTTGATTTGCATCCGAAATAAAACACACAGAAAGATGAAACTCTTCGTTTGGTATTAAAATTACCAGAATATCTAACACAACAGTTGTTTGTATCAACAGTTTAATACAAAACAACTTGAAATTGTTGTTAATAAACTGCCAAATCACTAACAACAAAATGGCACAATAAGCGATGGAAAATGCTTGGATATTACAATTAAACAGAGCTCGGATGTTAACGATATACCAATATCTTAGTATCTATATCGCTTAGGAAAAATACATTATTGTAGTAGCAAATACCAAATAGAAAATTTTGAAGACAATAATTATTTTAAAACAGAATATCTTTGTAAAACATATGTTGGTTCTGGTGTGACGATTGCTGATGCCCTTAACATGATCTTGTTTCGATGGCATTGATATTTTAGTTAACAACAATTTCATTAGAAGCTTAATACAAACGTTGGTTGATTAAGTCCGGACAACCAACGGAATACAACATGGCAGTCAATCAAGATAGAATCATTAGAATCAATATTTCCAAAGGAAAAAAAAGAGAAGGGAACCATGTTTCAGCGGTAAATAAAACTTCTAGAAAACTAATATATAAGCTAAACGTGATGAAACGATTGCAAGTGTATACAAACTAAAAACTACTTTAGAAAATTGCTGTTCCCAATATTGCGATGTCATGAATTCTGTAGCTTTCTAGAACACAACAACAACGAATGATCACTACTGTACCCTACCATCCTTGTCGGCCTCATTTATCATACGTTCTAATTCCTCTTCTGTCGGGTTAAGTCCAAGGGATTTCATCGCTATTTCCAACTCTGTAACACTTATCGAACCACTGCCGTCGCGATCGAATATGTTGAAAGCTTCTTCATACTCTGAAATTAGTATTCATATTCGACATGTAAACAAACGAAATCAAAACCACCCTACCGTCTTTGTCTACTTCTTGAATCATCCTTGCAAGCTCTTCGTCGGAAGGGTTTTGACCCAGAGATCGAAATACTATGCCGAGCTCTGCGTTACTGATTGCACCGCTGTCATCTCTGTCGAATATTTTGAACGCTTCTTTGTATTCTGAAAGATGTAACTCAACTTTGATGATCAATCAAGCTAGATTAGTAATGATGTCATGAGTCATAGGTTAACACTGCAAAACATTTGAATGATGGTTTAGTAAAAAAAAGTTCGTTATTGCACATTATTATTATAATCAAATGGGTTATGAGAATCTACCTTTAACATGTATTCCATGCAATAAACAATGTGTTAACCTTATAAACGAATAAACAAAAAGCGAGACCTTTATTTTAGAAACCCTTAGTTTTTGGAATATGTAAGGTATGTGCTAGAGACATCACAAATGCTTGAATTACAGCGGAATCGTATGTAACTAAAGTATCAACATAAACACAAATCGCATACATAATAACAAGCAAAGCATATGAACAAAAAACGTCCCCAGTGCGTCTGGTTCTTATTCAATTCGTATATAATGTTATACCAGTATACAGAATTAAATTAGTCGGCTAAATATAAGGCGCATACATTCGTGGTTTTTGCGACATTCGTTATATTGCCTTGCTAATGCGTTTTTTTCGAGCATGCATTAGCAAACAGAGATGCTTTTCCGTCGCAAACACTATAATTACATCTTAAAACAGCACATTCTGTATAATGATGTTTTAGTTACACATTTTTCGAATGTTACATTAGTTGAATAAACTTAACATATTCGGTTAAAGAATTAAAGTCTAGCCGTAAAGTGTTGCACTTAATAAAAAATGTAATAAAGTAATGTGGTAAAAACAGAATACCTATATTTGTAAACTAGTACGTATCAACTGATACAAATACGTGTTATTTGGCTCATAACGAGTGATTTACAATGCGTTAAGAAAGTTAGAAAACATGACTCAAATTGTTTGACTAAACTTGACGTACAATGACGACAAATGCAGGTATATTCGCGTACCCGATTTTTACTTACAATATAGCAGTCAAGTATGGAATCAACCAAATCACCTATTGTAACAGCAGTTAACACATGGTCGCTACGGCACATAATATTCTTCATGGATAATTTAATAAAATCACGTACTTCTGTTAATGACATGGTAGTGTTGTTACGTTTTTTATTTAAGTTTGAGTATCTGTGCTTTATTAAAATGATTGTCATAGCTGTATATTAGTTAGTGTTGCTTAAAATTAATGAATTGCTTTTTGTTCAGGTCACATAATGTGTAATTGTACTCCGGAAAGGTATCGCGTTTTTTTTCATTTATTAAGAAACGGGAAGCAATGGGTTTTAACTGCCACCTGACGAAATTAGTAGTAATCAAGTCATTAAGACATGTAAAAATGTGAAACTAATGAACATTTTGTTTTAAATACGTTTACGTCGTGTACAAATTAAAATATTAACAGTAAATGTATTTGCGAATGTTTGATAAACACAAATTTCATGTTCGACATAGGGCTTGATAAGTTCCAAAACCCCTTACTTGTCTTCACTATTGTTTGCCAAAAAATGCGGAAATAAAGAGGTGTTTAACGATATAAATACCGATTAAATGACTGCCCACTGGCCATGAATACAGAATTCAAACAAAAGCTGTTTGAAGTTAAATTGCCAATATGTTCACATTCAATATCTTTTCAAAACTCAAATGTGATAATTGATTTTCCACTCGCAGATATCGATTACACATTGTAATTGTTAGACTTTATTGGAAGCACCCAGGGTGCTGGACAATTCAGCTGCTCAGGTTAAGCGTGGACTTCTGTAGAAAATTCATTATTTAAGAATACAAAACTTGTTCCTGTGTAAGGCCATACTACGAATATTGATCAATTTAAGTAACGTGCAAGATAGATGCGCGCATAAGGTGCAAGAAAGACGCCTGATGAACTTGACAATTAAAAAAATTAACTGTGTTAAAACCCAAAATACGAATTTATTTTATGCATACTTTTCCAATCGTTTAAATAACGGGAAAATGTTTGCCATGACTTATTGTTGATAAATAAATATTTAAACGATCTATAGATGTGACATGTTTAAACATACATTCAAAAAGTACATGCAATACATATAAACATCATGCCCGAACAATAAATAAAAGAACAACTCATACAAAGTATCGATATAAATAACTAAAGCAATCTCAGAAAAAAAACACAAGCACATGCAAATAAGTTGCGCTGAGTGTCATAAGTATTATTTATAATAAATGCCTACAAATCTGATTTATGTGGAATGAAAAGCGCTTTCGGGAAAGGACGACATAAAACCTGAACACGCATCTGGAAACGATTCACAAAGAATTCGCATACCTGCAATCTCTTCTTCTGAGAGGTTGTGAGTCTGCAAAAGACAATCAAACAGGCTCGTTAACATCGCTGGGGTACTCGAGGAGCATAACAAACAATTATTGTATAAGATATACGACATGATGGGTGCGAAATAACACTCCTGCCTAAGAAAAAAATGTTAAAAATATGATTAATATTAGAACCAGCGTGGCTCAGAGCTAGCGCAATAACGTTTGCTTCCAGAGTTTAATGGGAATGGATATGTTTAGTCAAGTGTTTACCTGTTGTTTTAATAATAAGTTATGACTATTCAAAACAGTATAGATGTGTGAGTAAAACTTTTTTAACAAGTCCATTTAATCATTGCGTACATAAATCGAAAAAACAACAATTGTCGATTTAAATGTCATAGTAATGAAAAGTGTTCAAGTGTAATTGAAATAAACAAACAATGTCCGAAGAAGAGTCGTCTGTTGCCATCTACTATCGTGTATGTGGACACAAGTTGATCACGGCTAAAAAAAAATAACTCTAATATTCGTTAAATTGTTTTTGTTTAACTAATTCAATATTTTTTCAAACAGCCTATTATCCGGCAAAAAAAATCCATCACTCAATTTAACACGTTAAATTACAAATAATTTAGTTCTTGTATGAATAACAAACACTTAATTAATATTAATTTAAGTACGTCCACGTTTAAACTTGAACGTCAGTTTAAGTGCTAGTATGAGCCGTAAATAATGTCAACGTTGAGCTCCGATTTTACGTTTTGAATTCGTAGAATTCAATATTAGCGCCTTCGTTGTTGACTTTTGCAAACAGTGAATGTAGCAAGTCAATAAGTTATCAAACATAAGCATAGATCCAGAGTAGAAATGTATCGATCTGGTTTCAGGTCATAGAAATGTCAGCATAATTAGATTAGAGTCTGTATCTTTGTATGGAGTAGAATTATGCCATGCACAAATGTAATCGTCCGGTATACATTATAAGGAAGGTTTGTGTTTGTGTCAAATTGCATTAAATATCATTAATGGTGTTAAATAGGCGTATTTTATGAATATTTAAACTTGTCATTGAATATAAATTAAACACATCTAATCTTTCTATTTATTTCATGCTTTATAATGATAAATTTAAACTGGTCGAAGTATTATGAAACATGCCAATTCTATTGACTCGCTAGAGGCTTAAATATACCGGTAGCCACTGTTAGTTCATGGTGATAAACGTAATGTTTCATCCAAACTAAATTTTGATTTATTAAATGTGCAAATTAATTATAAAAAAACAACATGTGAACATAATTAAGATCCGTATATTAATCTACAATTATGTATGTTTATCTGTAGGAGTTTAATATATATATGTCTATATACTGTCCTATAATATAATTCGTACAAAAGGTTTATATGCGATATAGGAACACTAGAATGTTCAAAAATGTGTCGTGTTCTGACAAAACTGGGCAAATTGCTTGTGCGAAAATTGTCATCCCAGATTAGCCTGTGCAGTCCGCACAGGCTAATCAGGGACGACAATTTCCGCTTTTATGACATTTTTCGTTTAATTGTAGTCTCTTCTTAGCAAAAATCCAATTTAGGCGGAAAGTGTCATCCCTGATTAGCCTGTGCGGACTGCACAGGCTAATCTGGGATGACACTTTACGCACAAGCATTTTACCCAGTTTTCTCAGAACACGCCACAAATGAGCGCGGATTTGTAATACATCTATAAACGATACGCGTCTTTCGAACTGTGATGAACAATAAACAATATAATTCGTCATACAGACATATGATTACATAATACACCAACCAGTTGATACATTTAGTAAATATGTATCGTTGAATTTACTATAATTCTTAATTACTTACTTTATTAATTCACGTAAGTCTGTAAACTATAGCGTACCATTTGGGTCAAAAGTCAACAAGACCTACTAAGTAAAAAGAAAAATGTACGTCGACGTACACTATGTACGTCGAAGTACATTTGTTTGTACTTCGAAGTACAAAATTGTACTTCGATGTACATATTTGTACGTCGAAGTACAATATGTACGTCGATATACATTTTGTTTGTGTACTTCGACGTATAAATTGGAATTCGACGTACATGTTTGTACTTCGACGTACACATTTTCTGAACAGCCAATCAAAACACTCGTCTCTTGAGCCGCTTTTCCTTCAGATTTATTCATAATAAATGTTTAAAATCTCTGTTTTAATTAAGGACAAAATGAATAAAAATATCAAAATTAAAAAAAAAGTATCTACTTGACGGTATTTATTCTAAAATCGTTTTAAGTAATAAATATAATTAACTGCGGAGACCGGTCTAGTATAACATATTTGTATTTCTGTCTAACAAAATAATTCGAATCTTAAGACAATTTGTAAAAAATGAAATGCAATGCCACTGCAATGACTAATTTTATATATTAAGGGTCTCTTAGAAGTCCTAACAAAAGTTTTTTTTTTAACCTCCAGTTATCATTACTAAATTATTTTCACAAAATGATTAAAAAATACAGACAGATTTCTTTTTAACCTTCAGATTATATACAGTAAGGCGTCTTCTGATTTGCTAACACTCAAGGGTCGGTAAAAACTGAACGTCGAAGTACAATTTTGTACGTCGAAGTACAAAAAAATGTACTTCGACGTACATAGTGTACGTCGAAGTACCTTTTTTCCTTTTTACCTAGTAGGTCTTGTTGACTTTTCATCCAAATGGTACGCCATAGTAAACACTTAACAAATATCCATTTCACTTATCTAGGTCAACGTTATTTTCATATACTTGTATCATATGAATGTAAATAATATCGTGCTATTTCAAATGTTATGTATCTTAAACCCTTCATATAAAAAAATAGCAGTAAATCTGTTTAATATGTTTTTAATTGTTTAAGTATGCAAGTTCGGTTTGTTGCAATATAGCCTATATATATTGAATGCGGAACATTGTACATTAAAGTGAATGGTTGTGTCCACAATAAAATTTGAAAGTAAAAAAAAAATGACGATGACAAAAGATCCTCCAGCCGGCTTAACTTAACTACTAGAATGTCACTTTGATAATAGCTGCACAATGTTAATAAATAACTAATACATATGTTGACGATTCTAAGAGGAGGTTTTTAAACATGTCGACTATCTCACAACAACATCAACAAGAAATGCGCGTTTTCAGGTTGAAAATTAAACACCAACCTTTGACAATGCACTCTGCACTGGGACCAGTGGGACTCTCGGGTGGCAGATCGGATGACAGATATCCGACCGACGACACAAAACCCGAGTATCCAGATTTCCTTCCTTCAGGTGTACCCACTCGAGTAAGAAATACACAACCTTCGACCTCACGATGTGAGAATATTATGCGACGATGTGAGAATATTATGCTGCGATTAATATTACTGAGAATTTCAACTGCTTCATGATGTAGATTATGTTGCTTATCCTTTCGCATTGCACAGAGTATCTGGTTGTGTTATGCAGGCAGATGTTTTTTATTAGATGCCTTGTTAATGTTATTGACGCAGATGCTGTTGTATAACATACACAATTACGCATCAGTACTCATCGTAACATTCGTAGCTTGTGTGTTCCCCGTTCATGAATAATACATTTGCTATTTGCTAATTACTATCAAACATCTTTAATGGACATTGCGTTCTCTCTGGAGGCAGTCCGCACTGGTAATGCTATTGCAGCGATGTTAACAATAGCTGTTTGTCAGACAGAACTTTACGTCTGGAACAGGTTAATGTGATATTTACTTATCGAGTTTGATGAATATTTCATGATCATTGATAAATTTGGCGGATTCAAAAAACGTCAGTGAAAGATAATCGAAGTGCAATAACAATAGTTCCTGAATTGCGTATGATGATCTTTGCAAGATATCACAAATGTATCCTTACACACAATGTCAACATGTTTGATGGAGAATTGAAAACATATAACGTTGAGTTAATTTAAAGACCAAAACTCATGAGATCTGTATGCGCTTTGGTCGAGGTATTTTGACCACACACGTTTTTATCCAGTTTTGTGTAAAAAGCATCGATCGGTAGGGAAAATGGGGTATATTTACATATTATCCGTGTAGCTACGCTGCAGACATTCCGGGTATTTCCAGTACGAGTTGACAGCAAGAAGACGAGTACGCGTTTCTTGGGAAATAAATTAGTACTGATGATTACTGTCATAATGTTCTACTCAAATAACAATAACCAGCAATAATTACCACAAGCCCCGGCTATTAAGTTGACGGGTTATTGCTTATCAAGAATACGTTTGATGGCTAAAATCCTTCGTTGTGAGTATATGTATAACGAATAATCATGCAAATATGAAAAGAAGTACAAATGAAATGCAATTGGAAATGACATGTATAGTACAAACATTTAAAATTAATAAAATATGTATTGAAATACATGTATACTTAGTTTTACTTAAGAAGAACCCAGTTCCTTATTCGGTTTGAATAAGGCACGGTATGGATAAACATTGAAAAAAACGTTATTAGTTTGAAGAAATATCATAAAGAATATAATCACGCAACCCGATTAAAAAAACAACAATTACTCTAGCAATAAAGCTTACAATAAATCTTCTAGTCCACAAAAGTGAAATATAAAAATACTTCTGGCTCAGATGACTGTTATTATTATTCGATAAAGGAGGGAGCAAAGCAAACTAATAATAATATTCATTTATTATTTGATTCAATGAAAAAACTTGAGTATGGATATGTTTCTGACGTATCAAAAATGCTTATAAATTTTAATCAAAGACACTCACATATAAAGAACAAAAGGCATTTAAAGAACATGTTAACTTAAGATAGACACACGTATACACAAAATGTATTATATAGCAATATTGTATTTAATAATAAACAAGATGTAATAATAAGTATATGAAAATAATAAACAAGTGGTAATGGTAAGTCTATGAAAATAACTAAGTGTGTTTGTAATGAGTAAAATCTTTGAACGATTAACAACTTATAAGTTATGCCCATCATACAGCACTTGATCTGTTACTTTTAATTATATATTTATTTATTCATCAGGATTATCATCTGAATGTTTCGCTATTTGATAAGAGGATTTCAATCGATTTTTTTTATTTTAATTTCAACAAGAAAATTATAAATGAAAATAATAACCTCTAGATTCTGGTTTCGGTCGTCGTCATAGTGGCATGTTCACGTTTTGGTAAATTGACAAAATTGAAAAAAATGTTTCGGGCTTGCAAAGTTTCGTTGTAGTTATGATATTTGCGAGGAAACAGTAATATTGAAAATTTACCATGCTCTAAAATAGCATTTACCATGCTCATTATATGCATATTTTGACGATTTAAAAACCTGAACATTATAAAGCGTTACAAACTCGAAACGATTGATTAATTTGGAGAGTTCTGTTGTTATCGTTTTAGTTTGTGACATTACGAGGATTGCTTATAAAAAGCATAAAATATATCTCATAGTATATCTTCAGCGCTAGACTTTTACTCCAAGGGTCAGTAGTTCGACCCATGTGTGGATTACTTTTTTTTCTTGTTTTATTTAATATTGTATGAGATATTTAGTTCCGATGTTTACATTTAACAATTTGAAGCATTTAATGACAAAATTCAAAACATGCCAAAATATGTGGAAAAAAGTCCCTGTAAAACTCAAAATACTCTTGTGGTACGCGTTAGTTTGTCGGATAGTAAAGACAGATTAGTAATTGACAACTGTTTAAGGTGTTAAATCGAGGCGACCTTCAAATGAGGTTTGATATCGTTATTGTAAAGCCTGTAATAATGCAATGACTTTTATTGACTTTTCAGCTAAAGCATATGACATGTTTTATGTTTGGCAATATGTTTATAGATCAGCGATACTTCTAAAGAGGGTGTCGTGTGATGTCTTGCGGAATCATTACTTGCAGTGTGTCGGGATAAGTAATAGTAGTGTGATAAAATAAGTAAGTGTTATAGGGTTCAAAAAAATACTGTTTAATTATGAATATCTCTTTTATTACTGCAAATTCTATTAATATTTATATCGTGTCTTTGGGTGTTTCAACGGACGGACAAAAAAAGGCGTCGGTAACCACTCTGGATCAGCAGACGATTTATTGCATAAATCAGCCTATCCGGAGATCGTCGATGTATCACGATTGCGTCGGTAACGTAAAAATCGTTCGGATATATCCGGATAAAAATGGCAGCCTCCATGCAGCAAGCGTCGTCAGGACAGCAGCCACAATCCCAAGCTACAAAAGATCTCGAGATCGACCCTATCGTTAAACAAGCATTGCTTCCAAGATTGAAAGAGTCAATTGTGGTACATTTGTATTTCTTTAAAAAAACTGGCTATGGTAGGGAGAACTTGGACTCCACGGTCCAAGACTTATCCCTTGTTGAGTTGTTCTATCCCTCGGTTACCGTGTATCCAGCGGTTAAGGAAACCAGTAACAAAATTTAATGCAAACCATGCAACAATAAACGATTTACCTTCAAACATTTATTTTATTCCCATTAAATCTATATCACAATTGTTAATTTACAGCGCGTTTAACCATGCAAAGCCGATAGTTTCTTACACACCCGCAATCACATTCACTACGCGCGAGGTCGCCATGTATCGAGAGGTCGCATCGGAAAGGGAGAGTACTCGATTGCAATAGGCACTAGGCCAACTAAAATAAATCGTTTGATTAACTGAACTATTGAAAGATTTGATATAATAAACGTCCAATCGGAGGGGGGGGGGCGAGGGTTATTTCCACTGAAAACGCGTTTTCTGAAAATCGAGAGAAAGAGAAAGTAATTTTTGTTGAAGTGTTGTGTTACCACTACAGTACTGCAGTAGTCTGCTTCACTTTGCAATTTATGTAGAAATTTAATGAAGAAGACCAATACGATGCATGGAATATGGATACATTTGGATTATTTTAGTGGAAGTAAAATATCCATTATATGCTAGTTTATTATTAAATAATTATATATTGCCGATACGGTATCCACATATTAAGATTTGATTCGATAATTTTAAAATACTATTGAAATTCGAACGTCCTCTATACTAGTTACATGCACATATTGCATGTAACTTACAACCACTACGTGTGTCATAATGTTGTAAACCATGTTTTTATATGTCTGTACCATTACAATAACTTTTCACGCCTGGTATGAGATGTTAGGGAGCCATCAGTAACGAGCAGTTATTTATACCAGGTTTTAGCCTACCCGTCCGTCGTGGTCGAACTCATAATCCACACGGCGGAGTTGCTGTTTATGTCAAGGATTGTATTCATTTTACGAACACCAGATCTAGAAATAACAAATCTTGAAGCAATTTGGTTGGAGGTTCGACCTCATTCGAATAAACGAATTCTAATCTGTACTTTTTACATACTACCAAATTCAGATAACAATTATTTCAGTAAAAATGAAGACTTAATTGGGCTGGCAATAGATGCAGGCATCAATGACATTATAGTCTTAGGTGACTTTAACTTAAACACCCAACTTGATCAAGCTGAACGTAAAATCGCCTCCATTTCGCAGCAGTTTGCACTCGACCAGTGTATACAGGATCCAACCCACTTTACTGAAACTTCGTTCTCTATTATTGATTTAATATTTGTTTCAAACAAAGAGTCTGTCATTCCCTCTTGGGTAGGTGAACCATTCCTTGATCAAATTATAAGATATCATTGTCCAGTATTCGTAATTCTTAAATTCAAAAGGCCATCCTCTCTATGTTATAAACGTAAAATTTGGAAGTACGACTCAAGGAACTACGACTCTTTTAGAAGCAACCTATCAAATATTGAATGGAATAACGTATATAGTGACAATATTGATATTTTTACTTAAGATCTTACAAACGTTTTACTTGATACAGCAGCTAATTGTATACCAAACAAAGACGTCATCGTCCGCCCAGCCGAACCGCCATGGCTCTCATCGGAAATAAAATTAAAAATACGAAAACGAAAACGAGCTTATAGGAAAGCTAAAACAACAAATTCCCAATCTAGCTGGACTAAATTTCATGTACATCGTAATGATGTAGTTTCTCTTGTCCGCTTCGCCAAATCAAATTATTACGACTCTCTTGCATGCAAACTTAAATCCAACAATTACTCCTCGCGTGATTTGTGGAAAGTCCTGAAATCTTTTCTTACAGTCAACGTTAGTAAAACATTACCCCCACTCGTCAACTGCGCTGGCGAAGTGGTTTTTGACGAACTTCAAAAAGCTGAAGTACTTAATGATTTCTTCGCTCAATGGACATATATGGATGAGTCTGATCACGTTCTACCGAAATCAACAGTCACTTGCGTTTATAGTAATAACCGCTTGCGAAGTAAAGGACGTTCTTATGAATCTGCCTATGGGTAAAGCTTGTGGCCCTGACGGTATAAATAACAAAGTACTACTAGAGAGATCTAGTGAACTAAGTCAACCACTCTGTGATCTTTTTAATATGTCTTTGTCGTCGTCAACAGTACCATATGATTGAAAACGTCAAACGTTTGCGCAATATTCAAAAAAGGGAATGTTTCTATTCCCTCGAATTATCGTCCAATTTCACTCCTAAATACAATGGAAAAAGTACTAGAAAGGATTATCTTCTAACATGTATTTAACTTTCTTCGAGATTCTATTTTTTTCACAAAATTTCAGTCTGGATGTATGCCAGGTGACTCGACTGTCAACCAGCTCACGTATCTTTACAATACGTTTTGTAAAGCACTAGATGATGGATTTGAAGTCAGGTTGGTGTTCTTCGACATAAGTAAAGCCTTTGACAAAGTCTGGCATCGTGGCCTTTTATTGAAACTGAAACATGCCGGTATCAAAGACAACCTTCTGAACTGGTTTTCTAACTATCTCTACCAAAGGCATCAAAGGGTAGTGGTTCCCGGGGTCTCATCTTCCCAATCGGAAATCAAGGCTGGAGTTCCACAGGGCTCCATTCTTGGTCCCCTATTATTCCTTGTATATATCAACGACATTGTAAATGACATTGAAGCTCATATCAACTTATTTGCAGACGATACTAGTTTATTCGTAGTTGTTCACACTCCTAATTCTGCAGCCGCCGTTTTAGAAAGCGATATAGACAAAATTGCAAGATGGGCCGATACATGGTTAGTAAAATTTAATCCACTGAAGTCGGAATCACTTATTATATCGCGTAAGAGGGACAAACCCCATCATTTGCCTATCCATTTGTATGATACTCCAATTCCCTCAGTGAATAGTCACACACATTTAGGCGTTATACTGTCAAACGATGGAAGCTGGCATCAACAAATTGAGTTTATTAAATAAAAGGCCTGGTCACGCATCAACATTTTAAAAAAGCCCCGCTTCCGCCTTGATCGAAGATCTCTTCAAATAAGTTACTTCACGTTTTTTCAACCAATTCTAGAATATGCCGATGTTGTATGGGATAAGTGTACGATGTATGAAAAAAATGAGTTATACAAAATTCAAACTGAAGCTGCCGCATTGTTTCCGGCTGTACCAGACTTGTGTCCTCAAGGTTACTTTTTAACGAAGTTTACTGGGAAACTCTTGGCACAAGAAGGTCAAAACACAAACTCATTATTTTCGTCAAAATGGTCAAAGGTCTAAGTCCAGAATATTTGTCCTCACTGTCCCCACAATCAGTTGGTGAGCGATCTACAAGATCGTTACGTAATTCATCCAACGTAGATGGTGCTCGGTCTTCTTTGTACCAAAATTCATTCTTGCCCTCAATCCCTGCTTGGAATTCACTTCCAGACGAAGCAAAGCTTGTTGATAACATATCTGATTTTAAAATGGCCCGTGATATTAATAAACCTCGTAGTAATCCATTGTTTTATTATGGTAAGCGAAGACAACAAGTGTTGCACACACGTCTAAGAACTAACTGTAGTTTTCTTAATAAACATGTATATGATAGAAATCTAGTTCCATCGCCGCTTTGTCAATGCGGAAAAATAGAAGACACTACTCACTTTTTTCTGATCTGTCCTTTACATGCAAATTTAAGGTTTATTTTAGTGAGAACTATAGAAAAATACACGGATATATCATTGCGCACATTATTGTATGGCGATGATAATCTTTCCCTTATAGATAATTTTGCTGTGTTTGATGCAGTCCATTGTTTCATCGAAGGCTCAGGAAGGTTCAGAATGGTATAACTATCGGTTCTCTATTTCTTAACATTTTCTTGTCTTAACAAAATATTTCTTTGATTCTACTTTGTTTACTTAAATACACTGTTTTAACACTTTAAAAAAAAAACAATTTTGATTCCAATGATACTCACATACTTGTTCAACTTCGAATCATTATTCATTGTTTTGTGTTTAAAATGCAAATAACCGTCACTATGTTTGTTAAAATATTACTGGGGAAAGGAACCCTACTAGCTTTGCTACCGTTCCAATCCTATAAACTTAAGATGTTTGTGACATATCTTGTAACCACATTCTATAATAAATATGAGCCAGTCTTACTAAATATCGTCCGACCAACCAAAATTTCGATACAATTTTTGAAGACAAGTTGTTTTTAAGTAACCAAAAATTGTCTAGTTTCTTTCGGTAATTCTGTTAATGCCCATGGTATTTTTCACGTTAACATGCAGTCGTAAATAGTTTCTCGTCAGATATTTGATATTACTGGGCCACGAAGCCAAAGTCCATTAAGTTTAATTATATTGTTACTATTTGCTAGAGACTGTTTATTCTCAATAAATAATAAGAACTCGCGCCATTTCATAATAAACACAAACGAAATCGATTTTGTTCATGCAATGAATTTATTGCCATAAACAAAAAAATATTTCTTGAGTAAAATATCATATATAAAAGCCTAAAACATTCAACGCTTTCTTCTACAGCAGGTAAAAAGAAGCGCCGGAACCTCTCAGATAGACTGGGCTGCTTGCTTGACATATCAGTCCCTCGCTTGTCGTTTAGTTGTCAGCTATTTTCCTCAATAACTGTATCGTGAGCAGCAAAGTCTGCCTGTTGAATTATTGCATTGCGGTGGGTATCATTGTCATTGATAAAGTTACAGCAGATAAAAAAGCGCCGGAACCCCTCAGCTAGAATGGGCTGCTTGCTTGACACAGCAGTCCATCGCTTGTCGGTTAGTCGTCCGCTATTTTCCCTAATAACTCTATCGTGAGCACCAAAGTCTGCCTGTTGAATTATTGCATTGCGGTTGGTATTATTGTCGTTGATAAAATTGTCATAAGACACGTCGACACAGACCAAACTGTGACCTCTGTTAACATGCTAACGCCACGCCGCGTGCTTGGCATCCGTTGGTCCACAGTCCAAATCGGGCAAAGAGATAAAGCTGAAACTTCCATCTGCCGTGGGAAACCATTGCAGAGACAGACATCTGTAATTGATGTTATTGAGAAGAGTTTCGCCTATGAAGCCCCTCTGATATGTATTCTCATTTTCTACATCCACAGAGAGGTCTGATGATGCTAATGATGATGATGATGAAGTCAGTGACGCGCTGCAACACAGGTCGCCGTCAGATTTAGACGCCAGGTAATCAATAGCGGTTTTGAAATCATCCCACACCGCGGCGGCCTTGCTACTGCTGCATAACTGAAAGACCTGCTTAGCTTTAAACTGACTGGAGAAGGTTATAATCCTGCTGGCGTTTTTGTACCGGACACCTTGCATACCTACCGGAGTGAGAGACACCGGGTTGTAGTCGATATGAGGTCCGCGGAGGTTGATTCCGGCGACCACGACGCACCTCTCGCCAATCCCGATACTGAACAGACCAGTGACCTCCTTGGTGCCGCCGAGGAGGCCCACGAATATGCCCTCAGCCTGAAGCTTTTCATCGATGTTATACTTGCTGCGAAGTATGCTCTGTAATGTGTTTACGTCGATTGTGTACCTGAAATACACAATTTTATTATGAATTGACGTATTTATATAACGCTTATTTTTAACGCAAACCATGAACATTTACATAAACATAAATAAACTTCTTTTTAATAACGGATTTCAAAATTAGGGCGGTCAATTGTTATCAATGATTGGCACATGAACGTTTCTGTCAATAGTCACGCATTTGTAAAACGTATGTAACTATTAATGCTGGAACAAATGTTCCATACATCTGTGTTCTTATTATTTTAAGTGTATGACTTTTAGCTTGAATATATTAACAACTTTTTTGGACGATACAATATATTTCAATCAATTGTTACGCTAGAAAAATAAAAATATTTCATTTTAATAATTTTTATTAGGACAAAATATTTAAAAACAGAAAACTCTTTCCAAATATATTTCACTTCAATAGTTTTTTTTCAAATTTTGGTTTTATAAATGGACTCCTTTTTCTTTACGTTACTCAACAAAACAAGTGTTTATTGACGTAAAAAGCAAATAAACACATAAATATGTGCCAGTTGACAATATGGTGTATACTGCTTTAGGTTGTCAATTCATCAGGGGCACTGGGGTTAGTCTAGTGTGTAGCTCAGTTATGTGGCTCAGTAAGGTATCTCTATGAACACAACTTCTTTTATCTGAAAGGACGACAACAACTACGGTACATTTAATTTTATTTTGTTGCAACAGTTCTTAGACTGACAGCTAAACGGTAGGTTAATGATGAAATGTATCCGGCTTCTAGAACTGTCCGGAGACTATTACACTTTTGAAGAAAAATTAAGCGGCACCTTCTTACAATTAAAATTTAAATAAATTTATTAACAAACATTTAGTTAAACATTGACATATATTGTCCTTTGGTCCTTTCGTGCGAGGGTCACACAATTAAGCAAATTTCAATTTTTGGTTACACAATGACTTTTGCAGAATAGTTCATGATATTGACCCGGCTCGGACCTTTGTTTGTTTTCTCAGTAAACATTTTTACAAGCAAATTTTACCAACCATATTTATACAAGTTATTCATTTTATATATAAGGATGACTGTACTTACATGTTTACATTGTTAATCCACGATGACGCTGCTGAAATCTCTTCAACTTTTCCTTTTTTTGTTTTCATTGCAGACGAATAAATGGTGGATTTGAAACAAAGGGAGATAACTTTATAATGTCTGGTTCTGGATCTGGATCTGGATCTGGATGGGTACGTCGAAGAAACCGATTCTGGCTTTTAATGTAAATTATGTATATCTCATAATTTTATTTAAACATTTTAAATGTCAATCATTCATTTTGTTTTAAAATAAATTGTTATGAAAATACCACGCTTTTGTCATTTTGGTCACCATCTTGGCCGCCATCTTGGCAGCCATTTTTTTGTTTTTAGCAGCAAGAGCATTTTTGCTTGTAGCAAATGCCTCCAGGATGTTGATATTTACCTAAACGAACAATTCAAGTGAAAAAAGATGAGTATTCCAAAACTATAGGAGGTATAGGGAATTTTGTACTTTTGGCAGCCATGTTTGCGGCCATTTTGGATTTCTAGCAAAATGCTAAATGGTGTCAAAGACGTATAATACCTATATATAGGTCTTTGATGGTGCCAAGGTGGCATCCGATGGATTTTGGTTCTAGAGATGTTGGGGAACATACAGCAAAACATCTTATGCGTACTATAAATCCAGGTCAACCCAAAAATCAGGGTTTGACATCTAGACTATTAGCTCGATTTCTACTTTGACGTTTTAACTAACGTTTACGTCGCGTCATTTGACGTGATCGGCTTTAAAAAAAAATGACATATAAAACGTCATGACGCGTGTGCGTTTAATCAATATAAAGGAATAGTGAAACTTCAGAAACAAACGGTGGCATATATTAAGTTGACATTCACTCCTCTTTTTTTAAATTGCACTCCCCTTTTTTCTATCTCGATGGAACGACTTACTAACTCGTTGGAACGGGTTAGCGATGTCGTGGGAACGACTTACTAAGTCGAGGGAACGAGATAGAAAAAAAAGAGTGCAAACTAAATAAAAGAGGAGTGCAATGAAGAAAGAGCGGTGCAGTAACTAAAGAAGGGGTGCATTAAACAAAAGAGGAGTGAATGTCACCATATGCAACCGTTTGTTTCTGAAGTTTCACTATTCCTTTATATTGATTAACCGTACAATCATGCATGATACATATGGCAAGCGGTTCGACGCATAATCCCAAGAAACTAGGTTTCTCAGGAAAACCTAGGTTCTCAGAATGAGAACCTAGGTTCTCAGAATGAAAACCTAGGTTCCCATGAGAACNGAGAACCTAGGTTCTCATGAGAAACTAGGTTTCTAATTGAGAACCTAGGTTCTCATGAAAACCTAGGTTCTCATTTGAAAACTTGGGTTCTTGAAGCCATGTGCAATCTTCAAGCGATAACCTAGGTTCTCATTCTGAGAACCTAGGTTGTCATTCTGAGAACCTAGGTTCTCATGAGAAACCTTGTTTCTTGGGATTATGCGTCGAACCGCTTGCAATGATGTAAACTGACAGTCGTTCCGAAATGCTACGGACGACTACGGAAATTTACGGCGTATAACGGAAATTTTATGTTATGGCAGAAGTTGCGCCCCTTTGTGTAAAATTAGCCTTGTCTTTTTAACAATAAGTAGCTGGTCCTAATTTTGAAAGGTTCTAGTTCTCCGGATACAAATGGCAGCCTCCATGCAGCAAGTGTCGTCGGGACAGCAGCCACAATCCCAAGCTACAAAAGATATCGATATCGACCCTATCGTGAAAGTTAAACAAGCATTGCTTCCAAGATTGAAAGAGTCAATTGTGGTAAATTTGTAGTTCGATAAAAAAAAAAGCCGGCTGTGTTAGCAAGAACTTGGACTCGACGGTCCAAGTCAAGACTTATCCCCTGTTCTCATTGATCCAGACCTTCCCTTCCCAAATAACCTTCTAGCAATGCTGCAGAGTTTATTTTTTACCTAGTTGCAATAATCCAACTCCCAGCTATATTGACCCTCCGGGTCGCTGGGAGTTGCAAACGCTTACATGATTAACCATAGTAATTTAACCGCAGAGAATCCGGGCGGTACTTAATCGTTAAAATTAACAACATAAACTATTTTCTGGCATAAATAACCACAAACATATCATAAATATATGACTAATACGCAATTTTAAACAACTTACGTGATATGGTGTGCTCGCATAATAATGATATTATTCCAAAGTTTCAAACACGTCAACGGTTCATTAAAATGTGTAAGTTTTTGCAATGAAAACACGCAATCTACTAGTTCCAGAATCATCTGCGAGATAGATCTCGTGTCTAATCGAGATAGATCTCGTGTCTAATCAACCAATCGTAATACACCGACTATATCCGGAACCTCTGTACGATTGATCAGATTGTTAATTCAAAGCTTCGGCTTTCGGTTGATTACGTTTTTTTTATCAACTTTATGTTTTGAGCATTTATCAACAAAAAACACGCAAATTGATGTCGATTGTAACAGGTATTGTGTTTGTAACTGTGTATGAGGTTGATTGAACTCGATTTGATAGACATACGTGAGACATAATAATTTTACATTGAATTTGATTTTGGCAATAAATACTCTTAGCGGTACGAATGTACTCATAAAAGCTCAGAGCATTAAATAAGAACTAATTTTTTACCTAGTTCTTTTTTAATGCTTTGGGCTTTTATGAATACATATGTACAGTTCAAAGTTCTTCCTGGTAAAGGCAAAAAATATGTCCCACAAACATGTATCGTACGATTCCCTAATTCTGAGCGCCTCCTTTGTTAACATTAAGAACTACATTAAGAACGCGGCTCTCGTGATGACGTCACACGCATACGCTCCAAGTATTTTATTTCACTAACATTTCCACGCTTGAAAATAAATACAAACACAACCAAAATGAAGAATAACAGATATATCGTACAATGCCCTAATTCCAAGCGCGTCCTGATACCGATCATTTTGTTTACATCAAGAACGCGGCTCTCGTGATGACGTCACACGCATGCGATCAGAGATTTTTATTTCACTAACAATACAACGCTTGAAAAATAAATACAAACACATCCAAAATGAGGAATAATTGCATTTCAAAATCTTACTTCAACTAAAATAATCCAAATTTATCCATATTCCATACATTTTATTGGTCCAATTCATAAAATTTACACATAAATTGCAAAGTGAAGCAGACGACTGCACTACTGTAGTGGTAACACAACATTTCAAAACAAATTACTTTCACTTTCCCCAATTTTCTGAAAATATTGCATGAAAACATCATAGATTCAAGCATAAGAGAAGTGAGCGCACACCGTGTCAGTGTTATCACGCCTGTTCAGTGTAAATACCCCCGTTCTGATTGGACGTTTATTTTATTAAATCTTTTAATAGTTCAGTGAATCAAATGTGTAAGTTTAGTCGGCCTATCACAATCGAGCACTCTCCCTTTCCGGTCTGACGTATCGGTACAAGGTCAACATGCGCGTAGTGGATGTTTATTGCGGGTGTGTACGTATGGAAATATTGGCTTTGCGTGGTTAAACACGCTGTAAATTAACAATTTTTACATGGATTTAATGGGAATTTAAGAGAGTATGCACGATTTTGTCAAATATTTATGAATTTATATAAAATGTGTAAAAAACTTATAATACATATATTTCAATATAAATTAAATTAAAAGTTAAGAAGAACGTGTGTCGGAAATGTGGAATAAGCCAGATATTTAAATCTGAAATCGAAAATGGCTGTACAGCCGAATTCACCAGCATGTATATCATGCATGTACGATGTGAATCTAAATTTAGTTTTAGTGCAGATACGTTCATACGACACAAAGACACAATTTTTTATCTAATAAATACGAGTAAAAGTGTCTACATCGGCTTTAACCAGCGCTTACTTGTCTTTGCTGCATTTTATGAAATTCATCTTCAATGTATAATTATTCTGCCTATTTTGTGTTATTGTAACATATTTTTATCAATATATTACAATTAAACACATATAAAAATCATAATACTCACTTTAACTAAATCTTTGAAGGTAAATCGTTTATTGTTGCATTGTTTGAATTAATTCAGAAATTCATTTACTTGTTTCCTAAGGCGCTTGATACACGGTAATCGAAGGATATGTCAATAAAATTGAGTTCAATCAACCTAATACATCGTAACAAACACAATACCTTTGACCATCATCATCAAAGTGCATGTCTTATGTGAGAAATGCTCAAAACTAAAATTATTTTACAGACAATATTTGTAAGACTGTTCATCCTATTTTTCAGAATTTGATGAATGTATCGGGGAAAATACTGCGTCAGAATGTGATGTCAGAAGAAGGCCAGTAAGTTAATTTTTGAATTGTAAAATCTATATCATTTTATAAAGTATCATAATTATTATGATTCTATTACTCAGGAATGTCTGAGTTATTACCCTAAAATTTGCCACTCATGTTCATGATGATCTTTTGTGATCACCATTTGTAGATTGGGCTGGGGGGTTTGTGCATACTGGTAGCCCATCCTTTGTAGTAAACATTGAGCTTTAGAACACTTTGTTTTCCGGTCAGGCCATATCTGCTGTACCGATTGAAGATTTTTCATGGCAATGTTTATGTTATTAAAAGCATGTGCAGAAGTCATGAGTCAGTCTTGCCATATCATGTTCAAGGTCGCACTTGAAGGTCAATAGTTTGAGCTTCCATTTATACTCCCCCACCTTTCAGATGGGCAGTTGGGATATAGATATACCCATGTCCATACACACTTCCATCCAGGCCAGCATTTGGGGTGGAAAGGGTTATCTTTCAGTTGAATGTAGAACAAAAACTGATTAATTCTTTTTTTATGAGCTTTTTCAGCTGATGGTTCAATTGACCCTCTTGTTTCCAATAAAATTCAAAATGGCTGATAGGCAAACATATGAGATGAACTTTTGTCATAAATACTAATTGATTTTAAGATGCATTGAATATTTGTATACATTTGTCATACATGGTAACCTATATGAGCTTTGTATAGACCAACATTGACTCTGAAGTTCAAAATACAGCACCTATTGTTACTTATTATTAGCTCTAGTTTTAATAAATTCATCTTTGCAACATTTTCAGCAAGCCAGCTGAAACTATCCAGCAGATGTATGAACGGTGTATGGAGGACTTCTATTCATTATGTGATCAAGTGGAGTCTAATCTTGTAAGTATTTTAAGCAGGTTTTCAAGTTATTAGATTTTGTCGGGTTATTACATTGGGTTATGGTGGGCAGGTGTATGGACAATCAGCGTCAAACAATTGGTTTTGAAACTTTGGGTATTGCAAGCAGGTATGAAGACATTGCTTGTCATTGTAATTGGATCTAGTTTGGTCAAGGTCACCGTTACTAAAAATAGAAGGAAGAGTTTCTGCTCAATACGAATTTGTATGAAGTTATTGAATTGAAATTTTGTGCAAAGGTAGCATACATGCACCTCTATCCTAGGATTGCATTTGGGGCAAGTTGGGGCAAGGTAACTGTTACGAGAAACAGAAACATTTAATAACTTCAGTTTTAATGAGGTTATTAATATAATGTACTGAGATTTTTTGTGTTGGTACTTTATATGCAGACCATGCAGGCTTTCTATTTCATTTGAGGCAATATGGAAGGTCAGGATCATTGTAAATAAAAAAGAAAAAACTGCAGGGTTAAACATTAAATTTTTAATCCACTTGTCTAGTCGAATTAATGCCCTAAAATTTCATTTGTTCTGACCAAAATGTTACATGTCCTTACCTTAAAATTTCAGTTGATTTACTGTGTAAGTTTTGTTTAATTTTACTTCATATAAAGTAATATTTTGACAGAAGTTTAGTTTTAAAAAATCATTCATACCTAACTTAATATTTCAATATAATTAGCAAAAATCAGTTAGGCATAACGACGCTCATTGTAAACTATCAATTAAGTCTATTTTAGGTCAGTACAAAATATGCATGTTTTCAGGTCTGGGTACTTTGATCTGCAAATGATTTATTAATTCTGGATACCACAATAAACATGGCAATTCAATAGAAACAGGTCTTTAAGTTTAAGATATTAATCTAAATTAATTGAAATACTTTATGTGCAATCTCAAGGTAAGCTATCTTCACGGCACAATACCTCCATCCAAGCTCAATTTATTCAACAGAAACTGTTTTTAGCTCATCTGAGCACGTAGCCCTGATGGTGAGCTCTTGTGGTCAACGTTGTGTGTAGTCTGTTGTCAACTTTTTGCTCATAACCACTCTAAAAGCCACATTTTTGATCCAATCTCAATGAAATGTATATGTTGATCTTGACACCGTGTAGGCCAAGTTTCAATCTGGGTCATCTTAGTTCAAAAAACTAGGTCACCAGGTCAAATCTCCTTGTTTGCACTTTAGATGCCACATTTATGACTCAATATTGATGTAACTTGGTCAGAATGTTAACATTGCAATATCCAGACAGTGTTAGAATCTATGTCATGTGCGTCCAAAAACTAGGTCAGCTGGTAAAAGCTTAGGAACGCCTTGTTGCCACTCTAGGGTTACATTTATGACTCAATCGTGATGAAACTTGGTCCGAATGTTTATCTTTACTAAATCTAGACTGTGTTTTAATCTGGGGCATGTGCGTCCAAGTTCTAGGTCACCCGGTTAAATGTTAGCCATATTTATTACTCAATCTTGATCAAACTTGGTTTATCTTGACATTTTCTTGGCCGAGTTTGAATCTGCATAAAGTGCTTTCAATAACTAAGGCATGGGTTCAAAACTAAGAAAAATCGTGTTACCATTCTACAAAAAACATTATGACTTGTTCTCGATATGAAACTTGTTTATAATGTTCATCTTGACATTTTCTAGGCTGCATTTGAATCTGAGTCACGTGTGTCCAAAAAAGGTCACCAGGTCAAATCTAATATAAACCTTGTAAGCACTTTAGATGCCACATTTATGACTCAATCTTGATGAAACATGGTCATTATGTTAACCTTGCAATATCCAGGCCAAGGTAGAATCTAGATCATGTGCGTCTTAAAACTAGGTCAGCTGGTCAAATCTTAAATCTTGTTTCCACTCTAGAGGCCACATTTATGACTCAATCTTTGTTCTAATGTTTATCTTCACAATACTTAGGCCAAGTTTGAATCTGGGCTACTTGCATCTACAATCACAAGGTCAAATCTTTAAAAATAAATCTTACCACTCTAGGGGCAATATTTATGACTCAAGCTTAATGAAACTAATGGTCATAATGTTTATCTTGACAATATCTCGGCCAGTTTTAAATCTGGATCAGATGCATATAAGTTCTAGGTCACCAGGTCAAATCAAACGGAGCGAGAATTTACACTACGCATATAATAAGGATCCAATTGGGTATCTGCGATTTAATTGTTGTACCTATACACACAGATTTGGGAAAAATGCGTGTCCACCTATTTTTTATTGCGTATTTATGCAAATATGTACCTTATCTGTAGCTCTGGTTGTCCCGGACAGACAGACTAAAGTTAATATCGAGCCCCGCTGTTTCAGTTCAGTAATTATAGTTTGGATGGAGGTATTGTTCTGAAATTGTGTGCGTAGGAAGGTTACAACCGGACCTTAATTGTTGGGTGTAAAAAACACACAATTTGTTTTAGAAATAGTACTAGCTCAAATCTCCATAATTTGAGCCTTGCTCTGTTAAAAGAGGGTTAAATGCCTGTGCGTAGTGTCGTCCCAGATTAGCCTGTGCTGTCAACACAGGCTAATCAGGGACAACACTTTCGGCCTAAACTGGATTTTTGCTAAAAAGAGACTTTCTTTAAACGAAAAATGTCATGAAAGCCGAAAGTGTCGTCCCTGATTAGCCTGTGCATACTGCACAGGCTTATCTGGGACGACACTTTACGCACATGCAGTCAACCCCCTTTTCACAGAGTGAGGCCAATTTCTTTTATTATACAGAGACTGGCACTAGAAATGCAGGCACAGCAAATGGACAGCACCAAGTATACCCCAGCACCTGTGCACATTCCAAAATCAACAGACAGTATGGGTATTAGTGAGCAGTCTATACCATACCCGCAGTTCTTAGTCACAGTGAAACAGCAAATTACATATGCAAAGGAAATGTACGAGATCTTGGCAGAATTTACAAAAACCTTTAGTGAAAGACAGTGAGAGATGTTGGTGTAAAAAATTAATATATACAATGTATATATATGTTGAAGTATTAAGTTCTTCGCTCGCTGAAGTGCTCCAGGTGAACTCTTGTGATCACCCTATGTGCAGCGTCCCTTGTTTTGCAGTGTGTGCGTCGTTAATTTTAAGCTTGTTACCATTCTTAAGATCACATTTATAATCAAATCTTGATGAAAAATTGTCAGAATGTTTATATTGACAAAATCAAGTCGGAGTCTGAATCAACTTGTAGTGGTCTATTCACATGCACACGTTTTTGTAGTATGTAAGTTTTCATAAAATTGAATTACTTTTATTGGATTATGTTTTTATCGTACATTAACTGTGTATATAACATTGTTTTGTGTATATATTTTAACAATTCCAACATTATGGCTAAATTTATGCATAAAAATCAAAAGCTGTGAATTAGTTAAGTCATTTCAAGAATTACAATATCGGTGATATGCCCCTTTAAGTGTTTTACAAACATCTTGTTTTTAGTTAGATACTGTATTAACCTACTTTTACTGATATAGATACAGCTTTGTGGTTATTTGTGTGTTCATTTAAATTTAATTCTACTTTTGCATTGGCATACATCGATACAATTGGTCAAGTCATGTCACAAATTACAAATAATACCATTTATATGCCCCTTTAAATGTATTGTATACATCTTGTTTTCTAGTTGGATACTGTATTTTGTTACTTTTACTGAAATCGCTACACATTATTTATGTTTTCATTTAAATTTTCTTTTGAATTGACATACAGCAGTACATGTACTAGTATGTGTTTTGAACTTAACCATGTTAACCATGTTCATCGTTTTGATTGTAGTTTGCTGCATGCAGTTTAAATGTGATTGTGAACAAAGGATCCTGGAGACCTATTTTTCTTTTTTTGTAAAGTTATATCTCATAAAACATTTGGGTAAGTTTGGACAAAATCTAGGCATGGGAAGTGCCTTAAAAGTATAAGAAATAAATGTTTTTTTATGCATGGAATTGATTTTGAAAGGTGAAATTATGTTGTTTTTTATTTAATAAATTAATTCCAAAAAAACAATTAGTCTTTTTTTTTAAGAATTTGCAGTCACAATAAATAAGTAGTATATATACAGAGAGAGAGAGAGTTGTTTTCAACAGTTTTCTGACTAATTTACTCAATTTTTATGTAACTGCCTTATTTTTATGCCCCCCTTCGAAGAAGATGGGGTATATTGTTTTGCACATGTCGGTCCGTCCGTCCACCAGATGGTTTCCGGATAACTCAAGAATGCTTAGGCCTAGGATCACGAAACTTCATAGGGACATTGGCCATGACCGGCAGATGACCCCTATTGATTTTGAGGTCACTAGGTCAAAGGTCACAGGTCAAGGTCACAGTGACTGGAAATAGGAAAATGGTTTCCGGATGATAACTCAAGAACGCTTAGGCCTGGGATCATGAAACTTCATAGGGACATTGGTCATGACCGGCAGATGACCCCTATTGATTTTCAGGTCACTAGGTCAAAGGTCAAGGTCACAGTGACCTGAAGCAGTAAAATGGTTTCCGGATGATAACTCAAGAACGCTTAGGCCTGGGATCACGAAACTTCATAGGGACATTGGTCATGACCGGCAGATGACCCCTATTGATTTTCAGGTCACTAGGTCAAAGGTCAAGGTCACAGTGACCTGAAGCAGTAAAATGGTTTCCGGATGATAACTCAAGAACGCTTAGGCCTGGGATCACGAAACTTCATAGGGACATTGGTCATGACCGGCAGATGACCCCTATTGATTTTCAGGTCACTAGGTCAAAGGTCAAGGTCACAGTGACCTGAAGCAGTAAAATGGTTTCCGGATGATAACTCAAGAACGCTTAGGCCTGGGATCACGAAACTTCATAGGGACATTGGTCATGACCGGCAGATGACCCCTATTGATTTTCAGGTCACTAGGTCAAAGGTCAAGGTCACAGTGACCTGAAGCAGTAAAATGGTTTCCGGATGATAACTCAAGAACGCTTAGGCCTGGGATCACGAAACTTCATAGGGACATTGGTCATGACCGGCAGATGACCCCTATTGATTTTCAGGTCACTAGGTCAAAGGTCAAGGTCACAGTGACCTGAAGCAGTAAAATGGTTTCCGGATGATAACTCAAGAACGCTTAGGCCTGGGATCACGAAACTTCATAGGGACATTGGTCATGACCGGCAGATGACCCCTATTGATTTTCAGGTCACTAGGTCAAAGGTCAAGGTCACAGTGACCTGAAGCAGTAAAATGGTTTCCGGATGATAACTCAAGAACGCTTAGGCCTGGGATCACGAAACTTCATAGGGACATTGGTCATGACCGGCAGATGACCCCTATTGATTTTCAGGTCACTAGGTCAAAGGTCAAGGTCACAGTGACCTGAAGCAGTAAAATGGTTTCCGGATGATAACTCAAGAACGCTTAGGCCTGGGATCACGAAACTTCATAGGGACATTGGTCATGACCGGCAGATGACCCCTATTGATTTTCAGGTCACTAGGTCAAAGGTCAAGGTCACAGTGACCTGAAGCAGTAAAATGGTTTCCGGATGATAACTCAAGAACGCTTAGGCCTGGGATAAAGAAACTTCATAGGGACATTGGTCATGACCGGCAGATGACCTCTATTGATTTTCAGGTCACTAGGTCAAAGGTCAAGGTCACAGTGACCTGAAGCAGTAAAATGGTTTCCAGATGATAACTCAAGAACGCTTAGGCCTGGGATCAGGAAACTTCAAAGGGACATTGGTCATGACTGGCAGATGACCCCTATTGATTTTCAGGTCACTAGGTCAAAAGTCAAGGTCACATTGACCTGAAGCAGTAAAATGGTTTCCGGATGATAACTCAAGAACGCTTAGGCATGGGATCAGGAACTTCATAGGGACATTGGTCATGACCGGCAGATGACCCCTATTGATTTTCAGGTCACTAGGTCAAAGTGACCTGAAGCAGTAAAATGGTTTCCGAATGATAACTCAAGAACGCTTAGGCCTGGGATCACAAAACTTCATAGGGACATTGGTCATGACCGGCAGATGACCCCTATTGATTTTCAGGTCACTAGGTCAAAGGTCACACAATGGCTGCCACTACAACTGACAGCCCATTTGGGGGGCTTGCATGTTTTACAAACAGCCCTTGTTTAATTTACACTTGTGCCAAAATAGGCAATTTGTTCAAGGGTGAATAAAAAAAATAACAACACTGGTGACCCATGAATTTTAGTTTTCTATCCACAACATATGGTTCTAGCTAACTACTAAAAATCACAAATTCTATGTTCAACAAAACAATCATTAAAACTTCACTATAGCTGTATCAAGCATTCAGAACATTTGTGCCAAGTAATTTCAAAATCCTTCAGCACATGGTCAAGTAATAGAGGGGAAAAGTCCTATTTTGCCATTAAAGTATGTATTCTGACCTCAAAATATAAACTTGACCTTGAAGGAACACACAGTAGGTGTTGACAAAAGTAAACATTTGTGTCAAGTTATTTCAAAATTTATTTACCATGTAAGTCTTTAAAATCGTGTGATCCTTGGGAGTTGCGAGTTTTTACCCAAGGAGTATGATTTGAGTCGTGTTCTGAGAAAACTGGGCATAATGCATTTCAGTCCCCACAGGCTAATCAGGGACAACACTTTCCGCCTAAATTGGATTTTTGCTAAGAATAGACTTCATTTAAACGAATAATGTCATAAAAGCGGAAGTGTCGTCCCTGATTAGCCTGTGCAGACTGTGCCCGCAGGGCCAAATGTTGATAATCGATAATCGCCCCAGAGCTAAAGAATGTGCCGTCAACAGAACAAATAGCATCCATATTCAGTCTTTTCCAACTGTGATTAATAAAATTAAGCCACAAATCAATGAAATAATATAAAAAAAAAGTTAATTTAACGTAGCACATAATTAGAATGATGAAAAAAATATTAATTGCATCTGAAACTGTACTGTAGATAAGATTAATGACACTATTTGAGCTTTAAGTTAAACAGGAGTCATCCAACAATGGCAACAAACATCAAAATTTAGTAAATGACAATCTTACCTCAATGACAATTTTAATCCAATGCTTTTAATAATAAAATTATAGCGATATGCACTTCAATTTTCTGTTTTTCCAACCCTTTATCTTAATTTAGTTCAAACTACAGTTTTCGAAACGTTTCACGAAATCGAATGACTGCTCGGAGTGATTTCTTTAATTCCTCTTGAAGTTTCCAATTATAAATTACAAATACACAATCCGAAATACGTTTTGGATTCCTTCGATACTTTTTAAAATACATATTTTACTGTTAAATAAATCAAAAATCCCAGAGAGTCAAGCTTAAACTGGTGTTTCGTCACAGAAATTACGTCATACTAGGTAGATACGTCATATATAATATTGCGTAATCAATTGAATGAAAATAAAAGTACTGAAAGCTGGTTCGGCAATATATTCCTGATTTTAGTGAAGGAACAAATAGGATGATATGTAACATGTACCGTAGTTAAATAGTACAGTTAACAGGGATTAAGTATTAAAGACGTTCATACCATCGTTGCTTGAGGGCCAGAAGTGAATAACCGCCAAAGCAAAGAGGTATTAACCTCTAAGTTAATCTGTATACCGTAAGAATAAATTCATTGAAAATAATTAAAGCACTCCCAAATGTTATTCTTAACACTTAACTGTATGCTTGAATATATTAGTTTCTATAAAGTTAAATTGAGATAAGATGATTCTAGTAAATAACTACTGTGGTTCAATTTTAATATGAAACGTATGGATGAATAAAACCATCCATATACATTTGAACCAATTTAAAACGTGTAATTTTTGCATATATAGTTAACAGGTTAATATAATGTAAACTTTCTTGCACTTCAAAAACAACAACCTCATGAAATTATTCATGGTCAATGTCTAGCAACAAGTCATCGCCTTCCAATTTCATGTTCGGTTTGACCAGGATATTTTTAATGGTTCCCGCTACAGGTGCATTGACCACCATCTCCATCTTCATGGCACTGAGCACGAGAATCGGCTGCCCCTTTTTGACCTTGTCTCCTTCCTTCACCTTGACCTCGATCACAGTGCCTGGCATCGGGGCCCCAACGGACCCATGAACTCCTTTCAGGGCCTTCGGGTGGAAATGCATCTCCTAGGGATCAAAAAACACACTTCCAGTTTAATTATATTTTACAGTGAAACTTTTTGAAAGACAACCCTTTCAAACTCTTTAAAGGGACTTGTTCACAGATTTTGGCATGTTTTGAAGTTTGTCATTGAATGCTTAAAACACATAAAGGTTATTCAACTGTGAAAGTTTGAGCAAAATCTGACACGCAGATGAAGAGGAGTCGAAAACACTAAATTTTGGTACTATATATTTCATAGCTCAAAAACAGACAAAGGGCCATAAGTATGTGTCAACTGATTGCAGCAAAACTTCCTTTCTTTACTATAATCTACATGTTTATGGAAGGACAGACAAAGGAATTGCTTAATGCCTCCCACTGCGTTGGGGCATAAAAATACAGCTTATTGGCGTATGTCAAAAGGCTGAGTTATTAAGGTATGAGCAAAATAAGTCCTGACTGCACCTATCCTTGATGCAATATCTGCCAAATTAGTTTTTTTCAAAATCCATAAATGCTGGACGTAGCTAGACTCCATATGAAAACCAAGAATTTTGGGTTGATGAAAGGTTTGATCTTTCATGTTGAATAATAACTTTGAGTGTGATCCTAAAGGCCTGGTTCTTGATGATAAATCTGATTTCAAATGGGCATAAACAACAACGAACCTTGGTAGCCTCTGTGTCACGAATAAAGACCGATCTCAGCTGTCCGTTAAGCTCGAAGAACACTTCCCTGCGACCTTCCTTGTTGATGTCACCCATAGCAAGAGTCTTGATAGACAACGTCTTTCCCTTCTCAATTTCCACCTGGAGGTGAATGCATATGAGTCACACTCCGAGAGAACAGGGTTAAATGCAAGTGCGTAAAGTGTTGTCCCAGACAAGTCTGTGCAGTCTGCACAGGCTGATCAGGGACGACATTTTCCGTTTTAATTGTATTTTTCAATTAAAGGAAGACTCTTCTGACGAAAATTCAATTTAGGTGAAAAGTGTCTTCCCTGATTAGCCTGTGCAGACTGCACAGGCTAATCTGGGACATCACTACACACATGCATTAAACCCCCTTTTCACAGAGCGAGGCTCATATTAAGAAATAAACTTATTCAATAATCAAACATAGATAAAGTATAATGATACAACAAGAGGGCCAGAATGGTCCAGAATAAATCAGCTGAATTCATTTTGTGATACTTCGTTGGGCTTCACTGGGCTATGTGAAGTCAAAATCAACATCACCAGGTCTAATCTTCCATAACTGTTGTATCTTGAACTCAGGTTTAGACCCATCATTGCCCTTTTGTTTTTATTTATAGTAATGGAAACCTTTAACCCATACATCCCACATGCAATGCTGAACTTAGTTTTGATACAAGGTAGGTATGTATGCAGTTTTATGATTATAGAAAAAATAAATCTTGAGTTATTAAATGGTAACTATTTTTCAATGTATTATAATGTCCACCCTGACATGAATCCACCCCACTTGCAAGAAATTACGCTACTAAAAATACACAATTTGACAACCAACCTCAAACTCTTTGGCTACTTTGGGTCCCACCAAGAAGAGGGGAGTGTTGAGGGCATCCACAGGTCCATATTTGTCCTTGAACTCCAGATACTCGTTCGTGACCTTGGGGTATAGTGCAGCACTGATCACATCCACGTCTCTAACCATCTTGCCATGCTGGTCAACGAGTTTCTTCTTAAGGGCTGTGAAATCTACTGGCTTAAGAGACTCCCCGTGTCGACCTTCAATCGTCTTCTTTCCTTGTAAAATCTATTAAAGTAGGACAAAAAGAATAAATAATTTAGTAATTACGTACCGTTTTTTTAGTCATAATACACCGTTTTGACTACAAGTAAATAAACTCTAGTTAGATAGTTTTTCATTGAATAACATTTCTATATGCCATATCCACAAAGTGGTAAAATTATCGGAATTCCATAATAAATCTTAAAAGTTACAGTCTGGACAAGCTTGGACTCACTCCCATTTACTCAACCATGCTAAAAGCTATTATAATAGAGCTTCTGCTAGCAGCCTTGAGTGAAATGGCAAGAGTCTGGCATGTGCCTAAAGTGTTGTCCAGGAACAGCACTTTCTGCCCTTATTGTATTTTTCGACTGTTCTTGACAAAAAATCCAGTTAAGGGGGAAAGTGTCGTCCCTGATAAGCCTGTGCCGACTGCACAGGCTGATCTGGGACGACACTTAACGCACATGCATAAATCCCCTTTTCACAGAGCGAGGCTCAAATACATGAAACAAGTACATGCCCGTGTGCGTAGAGGCTCAGGGAAGCCACCAGGGGGCGCTCCAAGGTAGCCCTGGAAGTACTCGATGACAGACACAGGGAAAGACAACTCATCTGCGCGATCCACCACCATCTTGGCCGTTAGCTTGTTCTGTACCATGAACTGAGCCATGTCCCCAACGACTTTGGATGATGGTGTCACCTGGATATTGTTGAGCGTAATTTAGGGGAATCCAAACTAGTGGGATACATGGTGGGACATTATTTAATATTTTTAAATATTATAAATATGATGTTTTTCAATTTGCTGTTGTATATATAAAAAATATACCCGCAGAATACACAGCAAATGCATTAAAACCAGTTCAAAGCTCCCTAACCGGTTCAGTTTTCAATCTCCATGGCAATAGAAAAGACTGCCAAAGGTCCCCAATGCACTCAGCTGACACTCCTACAAACTCAACTGTTCTGAGCAGAAAGTGTTCCCTTAGTTTTACAATAAAATTGCCCGAACACCTGGACGTAATGTTTTAAACAATTTTTAACTCAGTCCAGACATCCTAACAACACTTTTTTTTCAAATGTTACAATAAATACATTACAAATTTAATTTCTAGACAGTTAAAATGGATTTACTAAAGGCAGAAATGGAAAATCGCCCCACCTTATAGCAGCCATGTTTTTCAATGGACTGGAATCATATCTTGCTCAGCGAGAAATCATTAGAACAAATATTCAGACAAAAAGTTTCATGAAGATTGTGCAAAAACCTTTAAGTCCCATAAAAGATGAAAATGTTCAAATTTAGACTATTACAACAGACATTTAGAACTCTAGTAAAATTAAATAGAGGTTTAAACTTCATTTAACCCCTGTGAGAAAAAATATTTTGATTTTGTGGATACTTTTTTAAAATAAACACTGTCCTACAATTCAGATTGATTGTAAACACAAGCTTTGTTTCTATAAAGTGTGGTGATTTTCACAAGTTGTGTGCTTCTCATGCTGTACTTCTAACCATATCAAGCAGGACAAGCTTCCTTGAGGGCTGACTATTAAGTATTTGAAATTAATCATTTATTCAACAACTAACAACCAAAATAATCAAGATAACATAGATTATAGAACCACTAATAAGAAAATGTTTGTAGGATTCATGTTTTTGTTTTTTTATTACTAGTGTTTTTTTTTGTATTTGGTTGTACAAATGGTCAAATCCAAGTACATGTTAATTGAACATCCCCCAAAGTATTCATCACAATAACAGGATTTCTCCATGAAATCATCATGCCTGTCATTTATATTTTCTTTCAGTTGTAAAAAAATACAATAAAAACGGAAACTGTCGTCACTGATTAGCCTGTGCGGACTGCACGGGCTAATCTGGGACGACACTTTACGCCCATGCATTAAACCCCCTTTTCACAGAGTGAGGCTCATTTCTACCTTGGGTATATCTCCCATCAGCTTGTTTGCCTCCACGTACATCTTCTTGACCTCCTCAAATTGTTCCTGCAGACCAAGGCTAAAAGCTTGGAACTGGAGGTTTGTGTACTGGCCACCTGTAGCAAATTTTATAAATATGGATAACTTTAGTAAATCCAAACGATACCATTTGGTTAATTTATTCGGATAAAGATAATCGAAGTCAAATACCTTGGCTAAATCGTATCCAAAACTTAACTGAAACATGCACCTGTTAGTATATCTTTTTTTATACAATCGCTTACCCAAAAAGATATCCTAAAAGTGAAGATAGCCAAAAGTTATCCGCTGGATAAGAGTTATCCAGATTTAGGCTTTACAGTCACCTTCATGAGTGTTTATTTTTAAATAATAACTGACATGAGACATAAATGAGTATTTGCAAACAGTTGAATAAGTTAACCAAACAAAACACAAGGCCCATGCTTCATACAGCACATCCTCTTTGGAGAGAAGCAACTTCAACCTTTGTTAAAAGTTGCACTTTAGCCAAAATTACCAACTTAACTAACACATCAAGTGGCAGCCATATTTTCAACAGACCAGAACCATTTTTGTATTCAATTGAGAAATCATAAGAACAAACATTTTATGCAAGTTTCATTTAGATTTTTCAAAAGATGTGACTTCAAGAGATTTTACTATGTTTCAATAAAGCCATATACGAAAAACTGCCCAGCCAAATAACAGCCATGTTTTTTTTCAACAGACCAGAACCATTTTCAAAATCGACAGAGGAACAAATGTTCAAATGTATCATTGGACCAAATGTTTCGACCAAGATTTATGAAGATTCTAGAGTGTTAACAAGATTTCACTGTAGCCATTAAAGGAAAACTGCACCCCCCCCCCAGCTGCCACCCTTTTCAGAGAACTGGAACTATTTTCAAACTCAGCTCAGATATCATTAGAACAAATTTCCTGCCAAGTTGCAATAAGATTGGACAATAAATGTGACTTCTAGAGTGTTTTTAAGCCTATTGACCTAATGTTTGACCTCACATGACCCAGTTTTAAACTCGGCCAAGATATAATTGGGACAAATGTTCTGACCAAGTTTCATAAAGGTTGGACAATAAATGTAGCCTCTAGAATATTCACAAAGTAAATGTAGATGACGCACAACGTAAGATTCAGGACAAACGACTCACAAAAGGCGATCACAAAAGCTCACCATGAGAACGTTGTGCTCAAGTGAGCTAAAAAGCATTACCAGGTATTTCATTTCTGTATGTGTCAGCATTCCCACTCTTCATTGTGACACAGCATTCAAAGGGTGCATACTGATTTCTGGCTTGTTCCCAGTAGGCCGAGTAGGCAGACACATCATCCAGGCGGATACCTGCAGAGAATTACATTTGTAATTAATGCAAACTAGAGCAATTACTAAAATTGATTAATACCCACACCTTTGTGTCGTGTTCTGAGAAAACTGGGCTTAATGCATGTGCGTAAAGTGTCGTCCCAGATTAGCCTGTGCAGTCCGCACAGGCTAATCAGTGACGACACTTTCCGCTTTTATGACATTTTTCGTTGAAATGAAGTCTCTTCTTAGCAAAACTCCAATTTAGGCAGAAAGTGTTGTCCCTGATTAGCCTGTGCGGACTGCACAGGCTAATCTTGGACGACACTTTACGCACATGCAGTATGCCCAGTTTTCTCAGAATATGGCACATATTGCATTGACACAGATTTAAAGATGTGACGATTCTGTGGTTGTATTATCCTTTGATCTCCATGTACAACCTAAAAGGAAGCTGTGGTTCTAATGTACTATCAAAATGGTATAACTTGTCTATATTTAATGATTATGTATAAAAGTAACTTAAAAAATACTGGTTTTCAATGGAGACTGTTTTTCTGCATCATTTTGTATTCAGATGTATTTTATTGAAATCACATAGAGCAGGTGTTAATATTATCAAACACTATGTATGTGAGATAATTTGACAACAGTACTTGGAAAAATGTTTTTGCTGAATATCATAAAAGAATAAGAATTGCCTATGTCATATGCTTGTTAATCGTAACTTTCGCTTAAAACATTGACAAGTTCAATGAAAGAGCGAAGGTTGCATGGTTCCCCACTACATTTGTTAAAAGGCTTGAAACAGTTCACCTATTTTGATCATATTTACCAATAAAAACAAGAGATGTGTTTGTCAGAAACACAATGCCCCCTAATGCGCCGCTTTGATTTTTTATTTATTTTTTAACATTGACCTTGAAGGATGACCTTGACCTTGACCTTTCACCTCACAAAATGTGCAGCTCTATGAGATACACATGCAAGCCAAATATCAAGTTGCTATATTCAATATTGCAAAAGTTATGACAAAACTTTAAGATTTCTTAAAGTTTTGGACAGACAGACAGACAGACAGGCAAAAAACAATATACCCCCTTTTTTTTAAAAGGGGCATTAAAAACTTACTCTATCTTATGTCACAATTAGATCAAAAATGTACCGGTACTTGACTGGTGGGTTACAAATCATTACATAGCCAACGTTCCTCACAGATTGTCTAAGCTCATTTATATACTTTATGCACCAGAATTCGTATGAATAAACAGCATTTTTTTTTTATGTAAGAATATTAAGAAAGACCACCAAGAAGAGCCCAAAGTCGGAAATGTAAGGCTTTTTTATGACTTCATGGAAAGGCTCAGCTCCCAAATGCTTAAACATATTAGGATTCATAAGATAAATAATCAGTTGCCGAAAATCTGCCATGCTCTTTATCAAACTTTTAAGCAGGTAAATAATTAGAAACAGAATACCATGTGACAAGCTTGTAAAGCTAATTTGGTCAAGTTCTTTAAATCCAAAAATGCAAATCATTACATACCACTACTTTTAATAAAACGGCAAAAAGTCTGATTTCTCACCAGTATCATGTTCTGTTTTTTCAAGCGCAGCCACCATTGCGCCCATGCTTGGTTGGGAGGTCATGCCAGACATTGAGTCACAGGCAACATCAACAACATCAGCACCAGCAGCGTAGCATGCCAGCATAGAGGCAACACCTGCCCCTGCTGTGTCGTGGGTGTGAACATGTATAGGCATGTCCGGGAACTTGTCACGAAGGGTACTGACCAAGAGAGTCGCAGCTCGCGGTTTCAAAATACCAGACATATCCTGAAAATACCAGACATATCCTGAAATACCAGACATATCCTGAAAATACCAGACATATCCTGAAAAGAAACACAATGGTCAAGATGGCCAAGTGTGGCAAACTGCAGTTAAATATAGCTATAATGTTGTGTAAGAATGTTACAACATGTAAGCATCATGAAGATTGGGCAAAACATGTGACTTTAAGAGACATACCTATGTGATAATATAGTCATATAAAGAAACTTCTGATTCATCAAAAAGTTTTCCTCAAGAAAAGCTCTACCATGGCCATTTGTTACTAAAGTGTGACTATGACCTTTAAATTAGGGACAAAAATAATGCAAACAAGACCCCATCTTTAAATTTAAAAAAAAAAGAGGCAAGTCAAATATTTAAACAAGAGTTCCGCGGTCGGAGATGACCGCATTGAAGCCGGATTTTTTATTTAAATGACAGGAAAGTACCTTTCGTGTTTTTGTCAATGCAATACTTAAATTACTGAAATATTGTTCAAAGGTCAAAATGAAATGTAAGTACTTTTCAAGGCATGAGCAAACCTTGTGTTATGTTTTGAATGCATGCATATACATGAACAACAATAACATTTAAGGTCACAAATATGAACTTGAATTGACAATTAGGAAAGTTTGATCTCAATTTTTTTATTAGCAAATTAGTAACATATTGTTTGAAGTTTCCATCAATTTCATTATCAAATGTAAGAAAATAAACTTAGATGAAATAATACTATTTATTGTTTTGCTTTCACATACCTACACAGAAATCCAGACAGCCTTATGATCACTCCAAAAGGTTTCTATCACACCAGTTCTAGCAGATAGATTGGACACATAAATATGATCCAAGCTTGAATGATAGTCTGTGGTTTCACTTGGCGGGGTAGCCTTCAGTCCACTCAAAGACATGAACTTCTGAAGTTTTACAAGGTCAGAGCTTGGTTTTC